>VVHJ01035501.1:0-11520 GCA_015107715.1 Tylochromis polylepis
TGACTTTGGTAATGGCTGTGGTTAAGGATATTCTTTCTTTTTTGCTTGACTGTATTTTAATTATTCAGTTTGTGCACTATTCATCTTCTTCAGTAGGATTATAACTTTTACCTAAGTAAAAAGTCAAAATACAATTTTACACTTTGCCAAACAATTATCTGACAACAAAAGTTTCGTTTAAGACTACCAACATTTAAACACCCGCTTTGGGTGTTTAAATGTTGGTAGTCTTGATGTAGCAAGTCTGTAACTCAGTGAGACAAGTGTACACCCCTCGATTTCCAGGGGTACAGTCTTTGTGAAATCAGTTTTGACAGACATTGCTTTCTTGGGCTCGCTACAAACCATCCTGCAAAAATAAATAAATACATAAAAAAGAAATCACACAATAAAATAAATAATTTAGACTTGTCTTCAGCTTTTTTCAAACAACTCTCCCTTTAAATGACTAATTTTGTGTGAGATATTAAAACAAAAACAACAACACAAAAAATTACTCTTACCCAAGAAACTGACAAAATATCTCCTCCCCTCAAACTTTTGTGTTTTCCACAAACAGAACTGCAAAATGGGCTTATTGTCAGGTCAAATGTGTGATATAGACAGAAATCCACAGTGCCCTCTGATGTGGCAGTAACAAGCAATCTGTCAACCAACCCCGGCCTACCGTACCAGTGGAAACCCCCTTGAACAGAAGCGTGAGACGTGGTAGTTTTCTTTCTATTTCAAAAACAGGCCACAAGATGGCGCAACGCACTTTTTAAAAGTAAACCTGTATCTGTCCTTGCAGCCTGTTTTAAGACTGATGCGCTCTTTTTTCGAAGGGTTTGCTCGCAGGTTTTGTCCACGGTGCTGTGGTTTTTTACATTTCCTGCTGACAAGCTGCAAAACGTGGCCTACAGTGTTGGCTAAGTGGAGTTTCTGGCGCCTTGTTGTCTCGTGTAAAAAGAGGAACTCCATCTTCCACCCGAATCACTTTTTGATATTTACAGGTTTAGTTAGATGTGTTTAGTGTAGCTGGATCGTCCTCTGTAATAATGACATAATCATCTTAAAAAAAAAGAAAAAAAAAGAAGGTATTTTTGACTCATGCTCGTGTGCCATAGTTTATTTACGTTGGTAATGCTTTAATATTCAGGGCCGGATCCAGTGTGTTGTGCGGGCAGCTCTCACCTGCTTTCTGCGCAGACAGCAGGTGGTCGGCGGTGTGGTGCCCTTCCCTGCGAAAGTGTGAATTAAACAGCAGCCACAGGCGCTGTGCCCACGTGGGATGTGTCCCACCTTAGAGCACCGCCCCTCAATAGCTGGAAGCAGCTGCTTAGAGAAACTGCTGCCTGTCAGTCTGACTGAGAACGCGCTTTACTTTCCACAGCAGCTCGATTAACCGAAGGCACAGGAAGAAAGACGAGCTTGCACATATCAGACACATAAGGTAAGTTCTGCTCTTTCACGCTGTGTACGTTTCTGATGTTATTAGTGCCAGCTGTGGGAGGTGTGACCGTGAGACACCTGATAGAAGTTTTTGGTCCTGTTAAGCAACGTGATCAAAGTTAGGAGTTATTACACCAGGAATGAATGACAGGCACGCTGTAAGCGAGAAATCCAGGATTCTCTCCAGTCATTACTTTGTGTGCGGTTTCGTAGGTGGGATAATTACTGATTTGTCGGCGCTGACTGTTTCTCATATCGTTGGAGCTTTCTGAACTGCTGCCAAAAACTGAAGCGTGATCATATCGCCTCCAGGTTGAAGGCTGCCTGAGAGCAGTCAGACATCTGACTGGGCTCTATTCCCTGGTAACAAAAAAGGTAATCTCCACCTTGCCCAGCCTACTTTTTTTTTGTTTTGTTTTATTTGTTTTTGGTGTTGTTGTGCTGCTGTAAGCCATAAATCTTTTTTGAGTGCCTGTGTAGTGTGCCAGCCTGTCAAACATACCTCCAGGCAGCTTTATTCAAAACCCGGAATGAGATCTTTTCTATGCATGGAAGTTCAAACAGGTAAAGCTGCAGGTTGATTAACTCTTCCTCTCACAGCCACCTACTCAGTGGCTTCTAGACTCTAAATACCACCTCAGCCTTTCTTTCTTTTGGGCTGCACACCGACATGAGTTGCATAATAAAGAAAGGTGTGGTGTTGGCAGCCTTTAGAGGCTGGCTACTAAAAAGAAGCTCAATAAGAGGCAGAAGCCACTTGTTAATGTTTTGCGGTGTAACTACAGGTTAATACACAGCTGGACCTTGGATTTAGCAGTTCTTCCTGATGAAGCAGGAAAAAGCCCTTCAGGCTGGACTAATTTGTTTATCCTTCTTCCATGTGTTTCAACATACTGCACGAGCACGCTGCCTGGTATGATTCATATGGCTTGGGAGATGATTCATGAGACACAGATTTCTGGAGGCTCTAAAGAGTCATACAAATAGCGGTAGCACTCCTTCCCAGTGCTGTGTGAGCAATCATTTCCTGTGTAGCTTAAGAATGTGAAGTTTAGATACAGCTTACGTTTGCCCATCGAACTGTGAGAATGAAAGATTATTCTCCAGCATGGAAAGAGTGTTTTTTAAAAAAATTTTTTTATCCCTGCTGGACCTTGTATTTTATACTGAACAACCTCTTTCTGCATCAACATTGAAGTGCGACCACATAATTCTCCTCTCGCTTGAATTCCCCCTTCACTTTTGGCTTCACGCATTATGATATAAAATGCGTTGGAAGTCACAGTAAACTGTATATTCTTGCCTCAGTGGCTTTGACACTCATGCACCGAACATGGTGAGCAATGACAGATTCATCTGTGATTCCTGGTTGTCTCATTTCAGCAATGAAGTTACTGTACAGCTGAAAGAATACACAAACATCAAGCAGCAATAGGGCTGTATGGCAGATCCTGAAACCATTATAACACATGTGGAACCAGTGTGACAAACTGACTCATGAAACATAAGCATACAAACATCCCCATTTGTAAACTGCCACTTTACTGTTGGCAAAATGTAGAGGGGAAAAAATGAGTGTGACAGGGTTCAGTAGCTTACAACTGCAAATTCCCATGCCAGCGTTTCATTTTTAGTTTGTAATTACCAGCTTTACTGGAGTTTAACCTAACAACAGTCCTTAAGAGGTTCAGTGAGTGCAGAAAGCTGTACAGACCCCTTGACTCATGGTGCCAACTGAGGAACTACAGTTTTATGGTCCTTTATGGAGAATCTGAAAGAAATGTTATTTAAATGACCAAAGTCTGTCTTTAGTTTCAGGGTAGTTATCAGGGTTTTAAGACTTTTGCCTGACAAAACAGGTAAATTTTATATATGTACAGTGAGTGGCATGGTTGTGTGATGGTCAGCACTAGTAGTCACCTCACAGTAAGAAGAGCCTGGGTTTAAATCCACTGGCCTGCTGGAGTGTTTTAGTGTTACGCCTGCATGCGCTCCCTGTCTGCTTCCTCACAAAGTCCAAAGACATGCGTTAAAAGTTAAAGGCCAACTGTGGCTCATGCTTGGTGATCCACCAATCAGAAGGCTGGTGGATCAATTCTTGATTCCTCCAGTCTGCATGCCAAAGTATTCTTGGGCAAGATGTATCTACTGGAGTGTAAGTGTGTGTGAATGTTAGACAGTGGGAAGGAAAAACTCCCTTTAACAGGAAAAACCAGGCTCACAGAGGGGCAGCCATCTGTTATGATGGGTTAGGGGTGAGGGAACGAAGACAGGACAAAAGACATGCTGTGGAAGAGAGCCATAGATGAATAACTAATGATTAAATGTAAAGTGATGTGAAAGCACATAGTGAGTGAAGAAGGTGAGTGAACAGGAAACCTTCAGTGCATTGTGGGAAGCCTCCAGCAGCCTAGGCCTATTGCAGCGTAACTAAGGGAGGATTCAGGGTCACCTGATCAGGGTCATGATCAAGGTCAAGTTGTTCTTCATATGATAAGTGTTGCTTGAGTTCAGTTGTTTTAGACTTGGAAGTAGGTGAAGTTGTAAATTTAAAAAAAAAAACCCTCTGATCTGAAAAATGTGTATCCTCAAATGTCAAACATCTAACAAATGAAAATTTGAATTTTAGTCATTTTAGTGTTTGATAGAGGTTGCAAGGATCTCAGGGGTGGAACAGGGTTGGTGAGCAGTCTCTAGGCCTGTGTAACAGGGGCTTACCTTGCAGGTGGTGTGCAGGCACCCAGGTGTAAAATATGAAGTCAGGCTGAGTTGAAGGGAAATTTCCCCCCTGCTCCCTTAAAGGGTTGCCACAGTAGATCACCTTCCTCCATTCCTTTTTTTATTGTTTCGTTCCTTTTTTATTATTAATGATTGGTGAAATTGTGGGGCTTCGGAATCATATTCATGATCGTGAGGGTCATGATTGTGCTAATACATTTCACAGTTCATGATGTTTCGTCCCAGTTCTGCCTCTGAAACAGTGTTTGTTGCTTGGTTAGGATTAGGTTAGATGGTTAGAGTCAGAGCCAATCAGGGGCAAAAAAGGGCCGTCACTTCACAGACTATAGGTAGGAAAATAGTGCTCTGTTAGCATGTGTGTTGAAATGAGCATGTGTGTTGAAATGAGCATGTGTAAAACAGCGTGCCTATAAATGAGATCATAACGCAGAAGGGATTCTTTTATTACACAAAACCTTGGGTACAGACATCTACTTGTGAAACTGTCGAGTATTAAAATCGCTGAATGTCTTTGTGAATTAATTTGTTAAAGATATGTGAGGTACAGTAAAAAAACAATGAATTTCACACAGCCTGATACACTGACCCAGAGGGAAGCTTGTAGTCATTATTGCCAGGGAGGTGTTGTAAACTTTCGCCTTCCTCTCTGCAATATGTTTCCTTCCTTGTTCCACAGCATAAAAAACGGACACACGTGTCCAGGCATCAGCTACACTAAAAGAGACAGGAGCTCTTGGAGATAGGTGCGGCCCGTCGTTCCGTGTGGCCTGCTGCTTAATCATCGGCGCCATGGTTAAAGTTCCCATTTGACTGGTAGGAGTCATTCTCTGCCACTTCAGGTCAGCTTAAAATAGGACAGCAAACAAACACATTTCTGCTTCCCCGTTTCTACATTGCAACATTGGTACATATCGCATATAAACACAGTTAAGCTGGAGCCACTGAAGGACTGACACAGCTGTAGTAATTTTACCCCAGGACATCATTAACAGGTTTTCTATGACAGAGACAGAGGCAAATTTAAAAACACCTTAGTCAAGCCTAAAAACCATAGAGGTGGAATTTTACAGATGCTAACTCCGTCTAAGCTTTGATCTGCACAGGAAACCAGGCGTACTCCACAGGAAGAGTCTGGACAAGAGGTGTCTCTGGGAGCTCGGGCACTTTGTTGCTGCAGTGCATCACCTGATGTGTTAGCCTGATGGTACCGACTCTTATTGGGTTGAACTTTGTGCAATTTTGTGCATTTTTTTTATTTTTTAGGCAATCTAGTTTACAGAGTCTCTTGTTTACATGTTTTGCCTGTGATGACATCCTTTCATGTCATGTGCTGTTTTCTTTTGCAACATGACACTTGTCTATTCCAAGCCTAGCTATCATGATTGTTGGCATACAGAAGCTGCTGTTCCTGCCAGGCAGTGATACACAGCTGTCCAAACCCTTACTGTGCCTCTCTGTGGTGTGAGGGGTCCAAGTTCACTGATATGTAATGTTAGATTGTCGTGAGTCAATTTATTGGTTTATTAAAGAAACTGTAGGGACTTCTAATAAAGTGTAGGTAGATAGAATAATTGCTCCTGTAAATTGTTGATGTCAGTGCGACTCTTTATAAATCATTCTCTAATAGAGCCATGTGGAGAACACGCCCTGCAGGTCAAATGGGCCTCCAGAAAGCAGCCCCGAAGCTTCACAAGTCTGCTCCTGTTTGAGTGAATTTAGACTTTTCCTCCTCTGAAGTTGACTGATGTATACTGTGATCTGTCAGTCTTTCTACCTATCTCATGACAAATCTTCCTTTGTTTTGGCAATGCTGCCCGAACACGCAGCCAGATTTCTGAGAGCTGAGATAATACCGTGGAGCTTTGGGGCCTGGTGGAGGGCAGAGCCCACAGACTGAAGTCCACATGAGTGCAATGTTTTCAGAGGCAAGCTGCCTGCTTATCAGGCCTACAGAGGGTTCCTTCCTGGTTTTCTTCAATCCAGTCTGTAATTACTGTTGCTGGCTGACGGCACTACAGTATGTGCATTTCCCAGCACTCCCAATGTTTTCCTTGTGTTGTCAGCTTCCTATTGTATCCTGATAGCCAGAAGCTCCGTGCTCTGCAGAAACAAATGAAGACAGTGCATTGACACTAGATCCAGTTTCTTACATTGTATTGGATTTAGGTTTAAAGCACGACCGTTTTTCACATGGTGTTGTTCAATCACTGATTGTCTTACATTCAGTGTGTTAAGAGCATCTCTTAGGGATAATAATGTTGATATTCTGTACTTATTTACTGTCACATACTCCTGTGGAATCTGCCACTGAATTGATCTTTTTAACAAGCGTTGCTTGTGTAGCTAAAACCCAGATATAGCTCGCTCTTTGACCTCCAAACAGTCTGTGCTAGAGTCGGACTGAGTCGATGTATCAGTCCACTGTTATTATTGGCTGATGTTTGCCTTTTGGAGATTTCTTGCTATTTGAGTGTTTTCTACAGCATATATTGCAGAAAAAAAGTGTTTGGTGTAATGGAGAAATGAGGTCATAGCATAATACTCTCAGCACTTAGCAGATCCTGTCTTTCTCTCAACCATCAAGTTAGCTAATGTATCTTAATAGGTTACTGTTCCTGTTAATAATTTTACATGTAAAAAGAAAAAAGGCTTGGAAAAAAACATATGACCTAATACTGTTGCACATGTTCAGAGGATATCCGTCCACTCATGACCACTAATCACGGATTGTGGTAGGCTAGATCATTCACTGTAGGAAAAGAATGAGGTTAAATGTTACTCACTGCTCGCTCGTTTGATTTGACTGTGAATCAAACCTGCTTGATAACTTTTGTGGTGGGAGCACTATCATCTATTTTACTTTGTATTGCCGTTTCCTGGGCATGAGGTAGAGCTGGTGGTTTACCAATCGCAAGCTTGGTAGTTCAATCCACGGCTCTGGGTCTATGAGTGCTTTTATAGAATCTAAAAGTGCGATATGAACACCGGTCCATTTACCTCATGTGGTACATCCACCCAAAGTCTATGTAATCAACATGCATATAATTTAAACTGATTCCACTGCCAATTCAACTAAGCAGACTCATCAAATCAATGAAGCCAAAGCAAACAGAAGTCAACTGACTTAAAGTAAAGAAAAAAGTTGCCAGTGGGGAAAATAGTGGCCAGTGTGAACGGCATATCTACGAAAATCAGAGAGAAAATTGATTTAACTGACTAATAATGAGAACACACACAAACTCACACCATAAAGTAACAAGTAAATGAATAGTTGTTGCTTTTTTCCCTCTTTGGTAGCATTTTTCCTTTTCCAGATACACAGGTATACAAAGGCCATGCCACATAGTGTACAAAACTTTATATTTATGACTCTTTTTTTAAAAATAATTCTGGCTTTGCTAGTAACAAATTAACGTGTTCCTGAGGCCCACAGACAGAGAACTCAGTTCAACAAACTAAAATTTAACTAAACCCTGTGTTATAATGTATATATCTTAAACAGCAGTGTAGGAGGACGTGTTAAAAGAAAATGATTTTTGTTGTCTAGGTGTAGCAGGCACGCTTTCACATTCCTAAGATTCCTCCTTTATCATACTGAAAACTGATACCTGGCTGTGTCTCTCAAAGACGCGTCAGTGCTTTCATTTATATGTAGTACACTCAATTGCATCCCCATCCTTTACGCAGCCATGAAATAGAACGTTCTCACAGTACTGTGAAAAACTAAGTACATCCCATGATTCAGTAGCCTGAAAAACCACATTTAGCATCAAGAACTTAAAGTAATCGTTTTCTGTAGGATTGTGTCATTCTGTCAATTTGTTATGGAGGAATTTTGTCCCACTTTTCTTTACAAGATTGCTTCAGTTTATTGAAGTTTGGAGGAATTTGTAGAGTAGATCATTATCAGAGATCTTCAAATGCCTTAATTTTGGTATAGCTTTCTTAAGGTCCTGCCACAGCAATCCAGCCAGCTTGAGGTATGAACTGTAACTGAGCCATTGTAGCACCTTGATATTTTTCTTTTTTAAACATTCTGTTATAAATTTGCTTAACAAGTAAAAGATCCCTGGTTCGATCTCGGAAGGAGACACAATTCTCTATAGAGCTGTATCAGGAGTGGCATCCAGTATAATAAGCTGCCAAATCAAATATGCAGAGCTACCTGCTCTGGTGACCCCTTTTGAATACGGGAGCAGTGTGCTTGGGATCATTGTCCTGTTGCGTGATCTAGTTTGGGCCAAGCTTAGCTGTTGGTCTTACATTTGATTCTTGAACAAGTTGTTATATAGAGGAGGTCAGGGTGGACTCAATAACTGCAAGGTCCTGTAACTGCAAAAATAAAAAGCCTAAATCATCACCCCTCCACCACTTTGGTTGACAGTTGGTATGAGGTGTTTGTGCTGATATGCTGTGTTTGGTTTTTCCCAGATGTGGTGCTGTGCATTATGGCCAAACATCTTCACTTTGGTCTTGTCTGACCAAAGGAGATTCTTCCAGAAGTCTTGTGGTTTGTTCAGATGCAACTTGCAAACCTAAGTTGTGCTTACGAGTTCTTTTTCAGACAAAAGAGGCTTTCTGCTGGCCACCCTTCCAAACAACATTACTTCTTGTTTTGACAGTAAAATAATTGCACAAAGCACTGTGACATCAAAGACAATTTATCAGTTATTAGTACTTCCTTTATTGATTATTAAAGCAAATGAACCAAAACTATTTCTATATAAATACCAGTCTTTTTAGAATTAATCACTGCCCTTGACCTTCTCAGGACTAAGCTAGTTTCACTTAATTATACTCCTTTCTAAACAGACAGGAAACTTAAACCTACATGCAATCAAAATCTCTGATCCTATTAAGCATTATATGATTTGAGTGTAAAGTATGGCGTGTGTGCATGTGCGTTTGGTCCACTTCATCTGTCATTAATTATATTTTTTACAGCTGCTTTGTGGATTCGCTGTGTCAGCCCACAAGTGACTTTCCATTCTGTCAGGCAGGGATGGTGAAGTCATAGGACTCTGTCAGAGACAATGCAGTTAGGGTGTTGAGCATCGACTTGGCTCTGAAGACAGTAAGTAGTACCTTTTCATTAGTCCTCGCAGGCTGCTATAGCAGATGGTTCCAATAACGGTGCCTGTTTTACCACTTTGCTTAGACTGTAATGTGAATACATAAATGCAGTAAACATCTCTTTAACTGAGCCGTCCAGCAAAGGCACGAGAGCTTATTGAACCCTCACCAAAGTTTAGAGTAAAATGATGTCATTGCATTGAGAAAATACAGCCTCAGACAATAGTGATGACAATGGAAATTTCTTTCCATTGTCATCACTATTTCGTTCATTTTGTGGTATAGCTTAGTAGCCCAAAAGATTATTTTAACCCAATTGTCAAAGAAAATGACTAAACACAGGTTATAAAAGACATTACACAAGTTGAAAAAACCCCATGAATATGCAGCAATTTTCCAATCACAGTCTCCTGCCATGCATGTAGGATTAAAGCTTGTGTATCATAAATCATGCTCATCATAGTTCTTGCTTGTCAGTTGTTGACAATTAAGAGTAGATTTCTCAAAAATCTGTGGAGGTGGTCCTGTGAGTTGTGGCTGGTGAAGCCAGAGGGCTAGCAGTGTGAGTGTTGAACTCATGCTGATGGAGCAGTTCAGGGCTCTTCTAGCCACGTGGCAAAGGAATGCCAGCTCACTGAGTGAGGCTATATGTTTACTGTGAAGGCCTCAGAGGTCTATGAGATTTACTGACGGGACAGGAGCTTTCTGAAGCACACACAATGGTATACCTCGTTTCAATTGGTTTGCTAATGTTCCCTTTCCCAGCCTGTTTCTATAATGTAAAACAACACCGGCAGGAGAAGCAAAACAGGATGCAAACACAGGGCCAAACAGGATCTTTTGCAAATGAATATGTTAATTTTAGCCTGGGGACACTGTTGTTGCTGTGGTAGCAACATTCAAAATCTCACCACATTCAAAACACAATCAAAACTGTTCTGACCCAGGTCGTTGAATGTGAGTAAATTTTGCGTGCATGTTTGTTTTTGTTGTTTTTTATTTATTTATTTTTTAAATTTTGTTTCTGGCTTAAGCTCCCTATGACAGTCGCACTCATGTAGGCACCTGGGCTGGTGGATATGATAGTAAGACTGTATTATTGTGGCGCTCTGGCCAAGTCCTGCACTTGTAGTCTGACCTCTTTTTAAACCATGCCTATGTCCCTCCATTAGACATTAAAATACCAAAGGCAGACTTCTCCCCAAACTCACGGAAACTGTGGTCTCCACCCAAGTAAGCCCACACGTGCTTAATGCAGACATTTTTCACATTTTGCTTTGATGTTGAGCCCTGGCACAGACATTTCTGGCATGGTTTTCAAAATGCTTGATGGTTGTTTGGGAGAAAGAGAGAAGTGAAGATTTTTTTTTCTGTCAGTTCAGCTCTGCGATGACATGAGCATGTGTTAGTAACAATTACTTTCACACGCAGGCGCATAATGAATACAAATATCTGAGTACAAGGTGGGCTATTAAGCGTGCATACCTAATCACATCTATCAGCCTATGTTAGTCTAACGTTTCCTTACAGTGAATTTCAAGGACCTCTTTCTTCCTTCCAAAAACACTGTCTGGTTTTTTTGGTGGAGTGAAAAATACTGCAAGATAAATAAAGTATTGTGCAAAAGTCTTGAGCCGCCTCTCATTTCTCTATAACTTGTTTTCAACGAACCAGACTTTGTTTTATTTTATTTTTTTAAGCAGCTTTGAGCAATAGTTCTCCAGGCTTATTGAAGGTCTTTCATAGTTTTTGAGGAAACTGGACAAATGGAGGATAAAAGAAGAAGTGACAGGCCTAAAAACTATCAAAACCAGATGAACTGTATTTGAAAGTCACGCCCTAAAGAAATAGGGAAAAAGTCTGATCAAATTTCAAATTGTCATCAGTGTGTACAGAGGAGGTCAGGCAAGAGGTCCAACAGTGAGTGTCTACAGCCATCTGTAACACCTGATGGAGGCTCTGTCATGTTTGTGGCTGGATTTCAGCCAGTGGTGCTGGGAATCTTGTCAAAATTGATGGAATTACGAACACAGTAACGTACCATCAGATGTTGATCCACCATGCAATAACATCTGGAAAGCAACTGATTGGCAAAGGTTGATCCCAAAAACAGTGCCTATACAGTAAAAGCAAACCCGAATAGAAAAACACACAATGGAACACTATCAGTCATGGATCGGCCTCCCCACAACCCGGACCTCAACATTACTGAAGCAGCGTGGGATCATCTTGACAGAGAACAAAAAAAAAAAAAAAACAACAACCAAAAAAAAACCT
>VVHJ01035501.1:23290-43295 GCA_015107715.1 Tylochromis polylepis
TCACACACTCATAGTTTTAAAATTAGTGACATTTTTTGGGAGTTCTTCATTTACTGGTTGGAAAAGAAAATAGTTTGATTTGCCAGTAAAATGTTGAACCTTAATTTGAGTTATTTTGGTTATGGGACTGAAGAATGCATGATTTTTTGTTTTGTTTCCTGTGTCCATTTGTGTTCAAAGGATCTGACATTGGCAGTCATCAGCAGAGCTATTCTGCTACTTTTGTATTTAAAAGATTTAATTAGATTCCTCAAAGATAGTTTTAAAACTATTTTTGAACTTGAATGCTTACACCTTGAATACATTGTTAATAAAATGAAAGAATGTCAGATACCTTTGGTTCTGAAGGCTAATTAACGGAAGGAATTCAAATTTGATGATACGTTTGACAGTTTACTTCCTTGTGCTTTTTACAACACATAGCTTTTTGTTTCCTTGTCGCTAAAAAGAATCACCTTGGCAAGCTGCCTCTTATCCTAAAATGACTTCCTTGCAATTGAGGTTTACTGCTAGATTTCCTCTTGAAAGGCTGATAGGCCTTTGTTTGCTTGTGAAGATTAACATCCCCATTTCTTTCTCTCTTCCATCTTTTTTTTTTTTCATTCTCCCAGGGTTCAAAAGGAAGGAGTTCAGGGGTAAACTGGCAATTGCCATCACAGCCAACTTCATCAACAGGAACACCACTGCAGAGGCCAAAGTAGAAGAGATCAGTGGAGTAGCTTTCATCTTCAACCAGAAGTTCTTTCTTGACCTCAAAGAAGAGACAGGTGGGAAGGGAGTAAAAGCTGCTTTCACAAGATGTTATAGGTGCATTAACATGACAAATGAGTCATTTTGTTGGTAGGTGGTTGCTAGGCAACATGATGACATCATGATATGTGACAAAGAGAGAAGCCTCCAGGCACCTAACATGTACCTGTTTGCCAATTTTGGTTGCTCAACTGTTGATAGTGTAGGAGTCGTCTGTGGGCAGGCAAACCGACAGAAAGAGATTTAGTGTATTATAGTAAGATTACAAACTGGGTGTTAAACTATGCTGCCATAGTATTCACTCACCCATCCAGATCATTGAATTCAGCTGTTCCAATCACTTCCATGGTCACAGGTGGATAAAATCAAGCACCTCGCCATGCAGACTGCTTCCACAGACATTTATGAAAAAATGGTTCGCTCTCAGGGGCTCAGGGAATTCCAGCGTGGTGCCGTGATAGGATTTAGTAAGGAATTCGTTACTAAATATGCCACGGTCAATTGTTAGTGGTATTATAACAAAGTGGAAGTGATTGAGAACGACAGGAACTCAGCTATGAACTCACAGAGTAGGGTCAACAGAGGTTACCAACTTTCTGCAGACCTACAAACTTCATGTGGGCTTCAGATTACCTCTAGAACAGAGTGTAGAGAGCTTCATGGAATGAGTTTTCATGGCCGAGCAGCTGCATCCAAGCCTTATATTACCAAGCACAATACAGAGCGGCGGATACAGTGGTGTAAAATCTGCTGCCACTAGACTCTAGAGCAGTGGAGACGTGTTCTCTGGAGTGGCGAATCATACTTCTCTGTCTGGTAATCAGATGGACGATTCTGGATTTGCCAGGAGAACGGTACTTGTCTGACTGCACTGTGCCAAATGTAAAGTTTGGCGGAGTTGTTTTTTCAGGAGTTGGGCTTGGTCCCTTTGTTCCAGTGAAAGGAACTCGTAATGCTTCAGCATACCAAGACATTTTGGATAATTTTTATACTTCCAACTTTATAGGAACAGTTTGGGGATGGTCCCTTCCTGTTCCAATATGACAGCGCACCAGTGCACAAAGCAAGAGCCATGAAAACATGGATAAGTGAGTTTGGTGTGGAAAAACTTGAATGGCCTGCACAGAGCCCTGACCTCTACCCGGCAGAACACCTTTGGGAAGAATGAGAGCGGAGACTGTGACCCAGGCCTTCCCATCCAACATCAGTGTCAGCTTCTGGAAGGAGAATAAAAAAATTCCCATAAACACTCCTAAACCTTGTGGACAGCCTTCCCAGGAGAGCTGAAACTGTTCTAGCTCTAAAGGATGGGCCAACATCATTTTAAACCCTAGGATGTGATGTCACTCAAGTTCACTTGCATGTGAAGGCAGAGGAGCAAATACTTGTAAGGAAACTGGACTGGACTTCTTTAATTTTTGTGAGGACATTTCACCTCTCATCCAAGACTCCTTAGACTACCATGAGCTGGATGACTGAGAACCTACACAGACATAGTGAACATTACTGCTACTAAAAAGTCAAACTGCTACAGTTTCACATTTCAAAAGCATGTTAGATATTTGGTGAAACACATGAAACATCCAAACAAACACCCAACTTTCACATTTCCTTCTCTATAAATGCTTTTTAAAGACTTTTTTTTGCATTTTTTTTCAGCAGTGGATGAGTTTTAAATATCACACATAATAATGGATTCAGAAGGATCAGCCACAATCATCTGTTAGATGAAAACCAAGCTGTTTAGATTACACTTCTCAATGAGACCACTAACTTCCTACAGACCAAATGCAGCAAAAAAATCAAATCTAAAATCTTCAAATTTACTAAAAATTTCAGGGATATTTTGCACAGTATGCTCAATACCTGAAGAAATATCAGGAATGTTGTGCAGCGACTGTTTTTTATTATTTTCTCTGTGATCATTCTGAGGCTCCAACAATAAAAAATAAGAAGTTTATTCATCAGAAAGAGCCATTGATGTGTGAAGAAACCATCTATTTAAACCCCTTTCAGCATACGAGAGCGAGTTCAAGCTTTCGTCTCTGTGGAAAAAGCTTGTTGGGGATTTTCATGGATTCTAGCTGTAATGCAAACTTGTCATTTGTCACAGGTATTGATCTGGAGAACATTGTGTACTACAGAGACAACACACATTACTTTGTCATGACTGCCAAGAAACAAAGCCTGCTGGACAAGGGAGTCGTCATCAACGTGAGCAAAATACACTAGCTCCACAGATCTGCTGTAATCTTATTTCATGCTGTCTGTTTTTATTATTATTATTATTATTATTTATCTTATATTTAAAAAATAAAGAATATTGCAAGCAATTTTCAGATCAGGTTTCTTATTCCAAGAATTAGTATCATGAACTAAATACAATACATTTTAAATCATCAAAGCTTTTGTTTATTTCTAAGACTGTGTCATTCAAATGCTGAAATAACTGTATTGTAATTTGTTTAGTGCTAAGCGTTGGATTCAGGAGAAACATAACAGCTAACAGATGCAGAGAGATGTTGGCAGAACTTTATGCTTCAGAGATTTGGATTCAGAACGATTTGACTTTATCATTTATAAATTGTGCTCATCAATTTTACTTACTTTTTCTTCTCTTTATTCACTTTCTTCCTTTGATTTCTTTCATAAACAGAGAGCTTTTGTTTCACTTTTGTACACAAATTCATTCTGGTTGTTCTGACTGCTTCGGTCTGACAGGATTACTCAGACACACAGATGCTGCTGAGCGGTGAAAACGTCAACCAGGAAGCTCTTCTGTGCTACGCCCGAGAGGCTGCTGACTTTGGCACCAACTACCAACTTCCCACACTGGACTTTGCCATGAACCATTGCGGACAGCCAGATGTAGCAATGTTTGACTTCACCAACATGTATGCCTCTGAGAATGCTGCTCTGGTCAGGGAGCGATTTGGACACCAGTTGCTGGTAGCGCTGGTTGGCGACAGTCTGCTTGAGGTAAGACAGCAAGTTGAAGAATCCTGCATTCATGGCATGGATATTCAAATTCCTGTATCCAATTGCTGTAGGCAGGAGAGCGTGAGCGGGTAGAAGTAGGTGGCTTACAGCTTGCTGTGTCTCAAACTTGATGGTGACGCTGTCTGGAATCACTAAGGGAGCTGAATTTTTGTGCACTGAGACAATGGTGGTGGTCCAGAAGCACACAGGGACATTTTAGGAATCTGTTTAGAGACATGGGCAACCTGAGCATTTTTAGAAAAGTAAGTAAGATATTCAAACTTGGATAGTCAGTGCTTTGGTATGTGACATGACAGAGTAAAAAACAACAGCAGAAATGCTAAAGACATATCCTAAATTCCAGACAAGACCAAACTTTTCTCTGATCGAGTCACATTTTTCTCATTTCTTTGGTTTCCCTCGCTTTTATTTTTTATTGTGTAATCAGTCTCTCTGTAAAAGGAAATCTACACTCAGAAAACATAATCAGCTCTCCTAAAACTTCAGCCATGTTTGCTGTTTGCTTAAGCATGACTTTATTTTTCCATTATTTCAACTTCTACGACCTGCCCTTCAATCCTTGAATCCAAAACGCTTGTCTCCTTTTTTTTTTACATTCCCTGATGACCAAGAGAAGAAGTACGTCAGACAGATTAAAAGTCATGACACGATGTCTCTAACAATAACTAATAATTTGTTGTGTGTTACTGTGTAGCCCTTCTGGCCAATGGGAACAGGCTGCGCCAGAGGCTTCCTGGCTGCCTTTGACATGGCCTGGATGGTAAAGAGCTGGGCGCAGGGTCAGCCGGTCCTTGACGTGCTGGCAGAGAGGTACCCACACTTTATACTGGGCATTAGTGAGTGTCTCGTATAAATCAGTGCTACTCAAACACATTATTCACATAAGTCAGGCATGTCAAACTCATTTTACATTGTGGGCCACGAACAGCCCACTTTGATCTTAAGTGGGCCGGACCAGTGAAACTCTCCTCTCTCCCAGCGTAAAGAAGTTTAACTACACATTTAATTTAATTAAATTAATTTAATATTTTAATATAAGAAGTGCAACTTTAGCAGTACGTCTCAGTTTTTCTACATGATAAAGAAATGCTTTGGACTTAATAATAATACAGTTATTTTTAAAATTATAAGAATTAAATGCATTATTATTATTATCATATTATTATTATTGTTGTTATTATTTTTATTTATTTATTTATTTATTGTGTAAACTTACAGAAAAAGCTCTGTTAGCTCATTGTGTAGAGTTTCCTGTAATTATAAAATTGAAAATATCTGTTAATGTTTTTAACCGAGTGAAAAACTTTGTTATTTAAATATTTACCTATTACTTATTTACTTTGGTGTAGCATGAATGCTCATGCAGGAGGTCTTTATCAGCAGGAAAAGCCATAAAACTTATGAAAATACAGTTAAAAGTCTAAAATGATATCCTCCTTCACATTTTCCAAAGCCGTTCAGTTGGTCTTCTTGAAGGGGGCAGTTCTGGCCCCCGGGCCTTAGATTTGACACACTGGCATTAAGGTGATCCAGTAATGCCTCTTGTCTTCGTACAGGGAGAGCATTTACCGACTACTACCACAGACAACCCCTGAAAACATTGCCAAAAACTTTGAGCAGTACACCCTAGACCCAGCGACTCGATACCCCAACCTCAACTCTACCTGCGTCAGGCCTCACCAGGTGAGATGGCAGCGAATCCATCATTGGATGCTTTAAATACTTTAATATCTCAATTCCAACAGCTTTTTCTTTGCCTTTCTGTTTCAGGTGCGTCATTTGTACATTAGTGGACAGCTTAACCCCTGCTCTCTCGAGCGTGCCGCTACCATACGACGGCCTGTCAATCTCTCCAGAAGAGGTAAGGGTTAAAGGAACTGAATGCTGCTGAGTCATCTCCGGTTATTCACTAATACTATAACTAATAGGGTTTCTTCTCCTTTGAAAGGCTCCTAATGCAATAATTGTAGCCTAAATCTCCCCCATTCAGTTCCTTCCCTTCTAACAGAAGTAGTAAGTTGCCAGAATTAACTTCAGTTTAGGGAGTAAGTCACGATATGAGGTTTGTTTTTACATGTGGGTTCATTGAAGAGAGGAAACTTTGAAAGAAGAGCTGCCGGGATGTGAAAGAAACAGTCAAACACACATATCTCCCTCTCCAATATCAACAAAACTCAATGTTCTTGTCCGTAAAACGACCCTGCGTTTAAACATTTAAAAAAAAAAAAAAAAATCACTGACAAAATTTTGAAACCTGAGGCAAAAATTAAACATTGGTGCCAGAATTCTGTTATAGTTTAGTCTGATTATTCTCACACTAAGCTGCGTGTTTGAGTAAAGCCACTTTAGTCTGTCATTCACGATTATGAGCAAGCACGTACTTGTTTCTACAGATTTGTGTACAAACCCCAGCACCCACTCTAAACATCTTCTTACCACTTTATGTAACAGCATGCTATTTGTTGGTTTGTCATTGTGACGTCATATCTGACATTGTAACCACCGAAACTTTCTACTAACACAGCCTGCCTTCTTTTGACTGCTTATTTTAAGAATTTGATCATTAAAAAAAACCAAAACTTTTTTGTGCCTCTGTTGCAGAGTCAGAGGTCAGACCAGCGAGGCTTCTCACTTGGTGCCAGAAGCAGACGGAGGGCTACAGGAATGTGATAATCACAGACCTGACGTCTTCTTGGAAAAATGGCATCGCCCTCTGTGCCCTCATCCACAGATTCAAGCCTCAGCTGATGTACGTATCATCTGTCAGATAATATCAGCCTGCAGAGCCACAAACCGATTCCAAACCGGTTGCGTTAACATAGTCATAGCATGCATGTATTTACATGAGCGTTATCTGTTTTCCCATGAAGATGAACTCCCTGAGCTCTTCAATAACAACTAGTTGTGAGGAAATTCACGTCTTATAATGAAGTGTTAAATATGCTTGGTATGCAATGAAAGGCATTGATCCATTTGTGTGTTTATCTGGTCTGCTCTCTACCTCCTTAAAACTTGTGCTGATAGATGGGTAAAAATACTTCATGCACAGCTGTCCCCAAACTAGCTGGGTGCTCACAGCTCACAGTGCAGCTGTGTAAATTTCACACATGTCAAACCAAATTAAATAAATACTAGCTGCTCCAGTATCCATAGCAGTGCGTGTCCAGCAAAATTTCTGTTGATTTGTATTTAATTTAAAAAAAAACGGGCTTTTCTCTCTATCGATTTGGAGCTGTGGAGAAAAACGGCTAATGAAGAACAAAGAACAAAAGCCATACTTTCATTCTTTGCCACTTTTGGGATCAGACTGCTGTTCACAGCATGGATTTAGTAACTGCAGATTAGTACATTTACCAATCTAATTTTATCCTCTAACCCCTTAATTAGTGCCTTCATACCTTGCCACATGCCACCACAATTTCATCTGGTCCTGTAAGTTTCCAGGAACCACTGGCATTTTTCCCCTTTCCTCTTTTCCATATGCATCCCTGTCAGCAGAGCAGACAGAGCAGGTTCACAGAAGAGAAAGGGAGAAAAAAGTGAGCCTGAGCACTTAGCGAATAATACCAGAGTTTGTGTGTGCTGCTGCTAGGTTACCGCTCTTGTCTTTACATTACTTTGTTACTTCTGAAGTTGTCTGCACACTGTCCACTTAGGTAATGACATAAAGGTGCAGTTCCCCCCATTAGAGGTTACTGGCTGCCATTTTCTCCTGCACTGGAGGAAAGTGGTTCTTTGGCAGCGTTGGAAATAAAAATGTGTTTCTGTGTGACATCACTCCTTTGCACACGTGGTCACTGTCAGTCACCTCACTGTACATTTCATGTACAAATGAAATGGTTCCCTTAGAGAATGTCACTTACACACCACACATGTCCGTCTTAAATCCATCCATCTTAAATAATATAATAATATTTTGGTGAGCCTCAGTTTCCTGTTTTTAGCTGACAGGAGTAAGCACCCGTTGTGGTCTTATGCTGCTGTAGCCTATCTGCTTCATGTGCATTCAGAGATGCTCTTCTGCATATCTTTGTTATAAAAAGTGGTTATTTTGAGTTACTGTTACCCTGCTATTAGGCCGAATCAGCATTTTGACCATTTTCCTCTGGCATCAACAAGTCATTTTCACCAGTTTTCTCTTTTCAGACCATTCTCTGTAAACCGTAGAGATGGTTTTGTGGGAAAATCCCATCAGATTAACAGTTTCTGAATTACTCAGATCAGCCTGTCTGGTACCAACAAACAGGCCATGTTTAAAGTCACTTAAATCACCTTGTGTCCACATTATGACTCCTAGTTAGAACTTCATCAGGTCATCTTGACCATGTCTAAATATAGCCATGTGATTGGCTGATTATTTCTATTAACAAGCAGTTAAACAGGTGTACCTAATGAAGTGGCTACTGACTGTAGGTCACTGTAGTGTCCATATTTTAGAAACAATGAGAAGTGGAACGCTTACGTTTTTATGTGTTTGTTGAGGAGCGATTTGGGAAAATGTAAACCAGTACCAGACAAAAGCAAAACAGTCTAAAACTGTGACAACTTGTGTTAAATTACAATAAACACACAGTGAATATTTGTACTATGTCATACTCAGTGTAGCTGTTTTTGCCTCCATCAGAGATTTTGACTCATTAAATGAGGAGGACCACGTTGCAAACCTCCAGCTGGCTTTTGACATCAGTGAGCGGGAATTTGGGGTTCGTCCATTCACATCTGCAGAGGAGCTGAGTGAAGTGGAGGAGCTGGATAAAACCAAGATGATCAACTACTTGTCCAAGTTCTACGAGCTCTTCCGTGGAACGCCTCTACCTGCATCAGGTGCCCTACTCTATTATTCTGCATTATTAGTTATAGCCACTGAAGCCTGGTATTCATAGTATTTCTCCCTCTGTTTTGTTTTATTCCTTATCTTTTACACCAAATTCCAGTGGCACTGAAGGTTTTTACATTTCTTTGGATTTTCTGTGAAAAAATTCGCATGTTGTTCCATCCTGTTAATCAAGTGTAATGGCATGAGTGGAATGTGTATCTGCACCAGCACTGCGGGGTTGCACAAGTCTGAGATTCTCAACATTATACAGCTGTCTGTCTCAACAGAAGTGCTTTTTAAATTTCTGCCTTAATTCTTCAGCTTCATTGTTTCAGGAAAACAAACAGTAGCTCTCCTCTTTTCTCCCAAACCACTTTTACATATTCTGTGATCTGTAAGGGAATTTCACATTAATGTGATATTACTGGCTGTTCACGGTGGAAAAATGTGAAGCTGCTAATGCAGTCATGTGTTATTCTGCAGGTTCCAGAGGAGTGGATGAAAACAGTGAAGATTATCCATCGAAGGAAGTCAGAAGTAATAATAATGTGCTCAATCTTGCACTGACCAGGAAACGGGTGCCAAAGGTAACTCTATGCAGAAGTGTTCAAGTTCAGCGCACTGAGTGCAAGTTTTTCTGTTTGTGCCTTCGGTTTGCTTTATTTATTTACTTTATTGCCATTTGTTACTGATTCCTCATGACTGTCACATATTCAGATTTTTTTCCTTGCTCTTTGTTTTTAGGAAGAGAAGAAGTTAGACGGTACAGACGCCATTTACAAAAGAAGGCGGAAGTTCTGCTATTTGGAGGAGGTTTGTTAGCATATGATTTGCAAGTGCATAGTTTAATCGTTTTGCAGGTTTTTTTATGCAGTAAGTTTCGTCTGTCTCTCTTTAGGCCACTAACTTGGCCAGTAATGGCTCCTCAGTACGAGACAGGCCGGATCCAAAGGAAAATAAAGTGCGCTCTATGGCTACGCAGTTGTTGGCCAAGTTTGAAAATAAACCAAACTACATCATCCGCAAAACACAGGTAGAAACTATACACCAATATGTCTCAGTATGTATGTAGATTTTATTTTATTTACTGAGTACTAAGTACTATATGTACTACATTTATCTAAACAACTGCAGTGTGTCTCCTGAGTTCAGAAAGGGCAAAATCACCACAGAATTTGTCTTTTCTTTCATGGATCATAAATATGATTTAAATTTCCCCAGTTATGAGCTGGAGTTCAGACAGTGGTTTGTGGTTTTAATCTGACAAAACTTTCCTTTTTGCTAATGCCTTAAAATCTTCTCTTGTCTGATTTTGTTGCTGGTATTTTATCTACTTATAAGTTTCTGTTTCTGTTCTTTTTACTAACTCTAACCCTCTGCAAAATCACAGTCAGACTTGGAGGAGTCCTCATTCCTCCGTACTCTCGACCTCACTGACGGTCTGCCCGTTAAACTCAGACCTCCGGTCCCACCCAAACCTCCTCCTGTGACACAGGTAGTCCGGAGCTGCACAGATTAGACAAACCAAATGCATCTGAAAAAAGTGTTTAAAACCTATAGAAGTACAGCACATCCAATATATGTACTTCATGTAGTGGACTTTGGTAACAGACGCCACTATTGTGTAAAGCTCTAGCATAATTTACCTAAAATATAATTTTTGGGGGGATCTTTAAAAAGCCTTACTGGTGGTTTTGCTTTCTTTGGGTCTGATTGACACGATCCCTAATTTTACTCCAGAAACCAGCTAAATGCCTTCATGCTTAACTGCAATCACACCCATCCTCAGTCAAGCTGGCACAAAACTGAAATCTCAAAATTTAAAATACACAATTAGACATCTGCTTGTTAC
The DNA here is from genome assembly GCA_015107715.1 of Tylochromis polylepis. Classification (NCBI taxonomy): domain Eukaryota; kingdom Metazoa; phylum Chordata; class Actinopteri; order Cichliformes; family Cichlidae; genus Tylochromis; species Tylochromis polylepis. The sequence goes on from VVHJ01035501.1 coordinate 33,709, forward strand.
TTAAATAAAGTAAACCATGCTTACTTTGCAGCTGGCTTTAAATCCAAGCTTTATTTTTTTTCACATTTGATATTTATTTATTTATTCAGTCATCACAGATTATACAGACTGTGCAAAACAATGAATATAAGATCCACGCCTCTATTACAGATAGTGACTGAACAGGTCAGGCTGAAGAGTTTGTGGAAAAACGCGAACTCTTTGATAGAAAAACTTAAAATTTTAAAGTCACTTGAGTGTTTTTTGGAATTTCACATACATTTACTTACATTCCAGGATGGCTGCTTATTATGTTTTCCGAATAGTTGTAGCTGATGAGATTAAAAAACATCTGTCCCATTCAGCCAATGCTGAAGTCAAAGCATTACATTCATTAGCTAAGCTGTTGGAAAACCAGCAAAAAGCAAAAGTCAGCAATGCCATAAATTCGTTCATTCGCATTGGGTCTTCAGTTGCTGACTTGCAGTCTCAGATGTCAGGCTGGTTTTCTGATTCTTGACCGTCCCCCAAATAAATCTTTTTTAAAAACAGGTTCTTCTTACACATGCATTACCACGAGATGGTTACATAACTCTGGGAAAACATAAAGCAAACAGGCCCAGTAATATATTACCTATGTGGGCTGATTTTCATACTGTGCTAGCATGACTAATGTCTACCAAGGGGGCAGGAAATCAATCTGAAAACTTGTGCTGTGCTTTAAAATGGATGATTACGTTTAGTTAATGGGTTGAAACATGGAAAACCACCCGTATGGCTCTTTAAATGATCTGATCTCTTTGAGTGGAAAAAAAAGTATTCATTTTTTGTTTGCTTAGTGACAAGTTATAAGAGCTTACATGTTCATTATCCCTTTCAGTTTGAAGTCAGTATCAGAAAAGCAGCACAACAGTTAGTCCGCCTGCCTCCAAAGACACTGTCCAAACCCCAGCCCCAGCTTCAGCCCCCACATCCATTTTCTGTAGTGAAGCTCAGACATGTCGATCTAGCGCATGCTGAGACGAAGCCTCAGCTGGAGGGTGCAGACCCCCCTGTTTCTCCTCCCTCCTGCCAGTCAGCAGTCCATTTCATGACAAGAATCCTCCATCGTCTCAAGGAGGTGGACGAACACATCTCTGAGGTGAACAGTACCTCTTCTTTTATTTCTTTAACTCCTGTTTTCTGTCTGTTTTCCATTCTGTCCTCTTTCTAAATCACTGTGATTGCTGCGTTTCCCAAAAAGGCCTCAGAGTGAATGTTGATTATATATCATATCCTGATTATACATTTAGGCTTGTGTAATATGCAGTCTGATGGTGAAGTCAGCCCCTTTATTATCCAGCCTGACAAAAAATTGCAAGAGCAGTCTTACAGACCTGGCACAAGCTGAAACAGACACACACAGACACACTGATTATTCGCAAGACTGCAGTCACAAGCTGCAAATCGGTTTCCTGCACTGACTCCATTCAGCATGACAAAAGTATCAGTGACATATCAATCCAATATCAAATAATTTAATGTAGAAATTAAAGTGCAGAGGAATATTTTAGTTTTGAATGCACTTTCCTTAAAATACAGGAAGAAAAATTATGCACGTGCTTATTAAAGATAACTTTGAGCTAAATCACTATTTCAAGCACTGGCAGAAAGAAATAATAGACTGGTACATTATTATAATCTGAGTGAAGTGTCTTTTTTGTAGATGTTGCTTAGTTTTAAATTGGGAACACTTTTCTCCTTTGCCAACTTAGCTTATCTATGTTTAGCGTTGTTGGAAGTTTTTCGCCGTTAATGTAGTCTTTTTTATGATCCCTTACTATCAAATTACTACCACTCTCATATCTGTCCATGACTGGAGTCAGAAGATTGCTAGCTTAGCTTAGCATAAAGAGTGAACGCAGGGTATAACTTAGCAGTTCACCAAAAAAAACAAACTAATAGACACAATCTCTCAGATTTATTTCTTTAGCAAGAGTTAGGAAGATATTAGAAGTTACAGCTGTTCTGTGGGAGGTTTCTTCCTGTTAAAGGGGAGGTTTTCGTTCCCACCTTCGCAAAGTGCTTGTTCATGGGGGGTTGCTTGATTCTCAAGGCAACTGATGTGAATTGGTGCTATATAAATAAACCAAATATGAATTCATGAGATGTTTCTTCCTCATTCCACTGCTTATGCTAAGCTAAGCTAAGCCCCATTTGGCTCCAGCTCTAGACTGATTTTGAGATAGCAAAAACAATGACACTATTTCAACACATAAACTCTGACTAATGTCAAGAGAATAAGCGACAGAAACTGTGTGACATTTTCCTTATTTATGTGTACCATACCACAGGGGATCATTTGTTTCAGGCGCTTTTTCTCTGGTGGAGGTTTTGATTGGTTTAACCCAAGAGGGGTTCACTGTCTCAGTCAGACATCTTACAGACTTTATACTATGGAATTGACTGATTAGAGACTGTTTAATGTCCAATCTGACTGCTTGGACATTTGTATTTTCAAATATAGGTCAGCCGCTATGTGAAAATGTTCCTTTAAGCTGCTGGCTTCAGATATTTTACCCACACCTGTGTTATTAATGTTGAGATAAATTACATCATTATTTTAATCTAATCTCAAAATGAGTAACTGTCCTTTTCATTCATGTGCTTGACTTTGGCTGAACTCATATACTAGTCTCTCATTTCTCTGCCAGGACTGCGTGACTATCCCAGTTATCTGTTCCCGTACAGTTTGAGTAATTACATCAACTCAGGTGTGAAATTAATATAATAGGGCGGCTTTTCAAACAGCGACGTCTTTGTTCTCCTCTTGACAATAGACACTTAGCTGTCAAATCCTGCTTCTCATTGAGAAGACGATAGAAAGGTCTTTCATCACTTATGTGCGAAGTGCTTTTTAAGCATTTATTAGTCTACCTAATTTTGCCTGCGCACACAGAAAGAGTTGGTGGATGAACTGATGACTTTTCTTTTGCCATCCTGCAGAAAAAAGCTCAGACACAACAGGTTAGAGAGTTTCATGCAAAGAGTATAAAGGAAAAAGCCGTCCACCTTAGTGGGTTGTTCTCAGGAAACAACTCTGACGTACTTAAGGTGAATATCTCCAGCTTGATGTGTGATCCCACACTATCCTTTGTGTCTCTGTGCTCCCTGCCCCTCACGGTGTCCTCATTTGCATGTGTTTTAGGACACAGTTGCGGCATGTTTGCAGTGCTCTCCATCGTTCATTAGCTTTCTAGTGTGTTTACTCTTTGTCTCAATAGAGAAAAAGAAGTACCTTAACCTCAGATTTCTATTATTGTCATGTGCTTTGCATGAGATTTTTGCTTGAACTGCTGTTTCTGCCCTTTGCTTTTAATTACTGGCAGTCCTCACAGAGGACAGAAGTGTGTGCTCTTGTGGTTTTACTCTGAGGGTTTCTTGGCTCCACCCTTCCCCAAAAAGCTGTCTCCAACTTAAAAAGCAATTTCATCCCCCCAAAATATCCAATTTATGTGTTTTACCCCTGGCCTGTAGTGTTAATATGGTGTGTTCCATTTATAGTTGGAAGTCCAGTTTAGAAAATCAGAGCAGCCCCGACTTTACAATCCAAATTATCATAAGTGAACTTAAACAGCAGAAAAACTAAAACCGGTCATCTGCACAGCCACTGTTGTGTGATGAAGCTACCTTTTCCGACTTTACTACTGAAATGCACTCTGCTCGGGAATGGCATCAATCACAACTCCAACCTCCGAGGCAAACAGAACGCAGGATTAATCCATTTACATATTTCACTGTAGCTTGGAAAGAGACATTACTGCTGACCTTTTTTAATGTATTTTTGGTGTTTTTAGAATGCAAAAACTTGCAAAATACACCAAACAAATCCAGATGGAAAAGGAGCGCTGCAGGCCAGAGAGAAAAATATGTAAATTTGAATTGGGGATGAACTATCCCCTTAACAGCCAGATATTATAGCAAGAGTTAGGCTAGTAGAGTATAAAGGAACAACTCCTGGTAGGTAATTCTAATCAAGTATTTGTGTTTGTAACCAGTGAGTACATAAGACATAACTACATAAGGGCAGGGTCATTGAAAAGGAAGCTTAGACTCAGTGCTCACTGTGTCAGATATAGTGACAGATCTGAAATTAGCTTGTATGATTTTGCTGTTTTCCCAGGGCGGCTCAGTACGAAGGGCATTTCCCCCATCGGGTGACAAATGTCACTCGTGTCAGAAGCGTGTTTATATGGTGGAGAGGATCTGCACTGAGGGGCTTTACTTCCACAGGGAGTGTTTCCGCTGTTCGACCTGCAGCTCTGTTCTTCGACAGGGAGCACATGCTTTCCACTCTGAAGAGGGTATGTTTCTCCAAATGGTGTAGCCACGTATTACCTACATGGCACAAAATAACTGAAATGGCTCATTGTGACCTTCACTTTGATCTTACAGGGAAACTCTACTGCAAACTGCATTTTGATCAACGGAACAATGGGACGAGCATACGGAGGACTTTCTCTCTAACCTCAGTGAGACCTGTGCGTATTTATCCACCCTTCTCTGACAATGAAGGATGCAAGGTGTCTAACTTCTCTTCCCACCACCTCCTCTCTCTTAGAATCGTGATAGCATTCAGGAACAACGTCCTGCTGATGAAGATATCACCCCCTCCAGCAGTCCGGCAGACCTGCAGAGTGAACCCGCAGCAGGTACCTTCAGCTCGTTCATGAGGAAACAGCTGAGCTGGCCTCTGAGTGTGACTCATGCTGTGTGTAACGCCCCCCGGTATCTGTCCCAGCACGTGTGTAATGCAGCACGGGCCTTCACCGGCCACCTGAGAGACAACGCCCAGGACTATACGTTGCTGTATGAGCTACTGAGCATGAGCTTGCCCCTGCTGTTTGTTTTGCAAGAAGTACTGCTGCAGCTGTACACAGAGGCTGTGCCTGATGGGCCAAGCTCTTTAGAGCCTTTATTGCTGTGGCTGCAGGAGCATATCGGGCAGAGGATAATCTAGACTCTCAGCTGCAAATATTTAACCCTCAACATTAAACCAGAGGCCGAGGAGTTCATTAGTTGCAGCGTCCTCAATCTGTTACCATTTTGTACATGTGCACAAGCACCTTCCAGATGTTTACTTACTTTTTATGATGACACTGTAGGTAGATGTGTGGGTGTGCTGGGTGTGTACCAGCCAGAGAACACACACTGTAGGCTACTTATGCAAAATTTTTTCAGTTTACTTTTAGCAGTTTACTTTGTTGCAGTTTGTCAGGCAAGGAAAATTATACCAAATAATTTTGCAGTGGGTTTGATGAGTGAACTGTTATAATATATTGAACACATAGGTTAAAGAGGAAATAGGCAAGTAAATCAAACAGGCCACAGTCAGAACATATGAGCCTTTAGGCTAACCTTTTACAAACTGCCTCGTGAAACTGGCCCTGCAGTTAACTGGGATTATGACTGACTAACTTGATGCACTTTAACTTTGAGAACTGCCATATCAATATAGCAGCAGACATTTGTCACATTTGACAAAAGCCTGTTCTCATATTAACAGTGACTGCAAGACAAGTTTTCATTTGACTACACAGATGTACCACAGTCATTTTAATATGTATGCAGGCATATCTTTTAACAGTCATGAACCCAGTTTTTTTTATTATCATTTTATAAAATGAACTCTGTTTACGCTCAACAGTTTCTTTTTTGGGGGATAACACCAAAGAATTTTTGACACTATGGACTGTCCTAAATACTTTAAAGTATTTAGTTAAACTTTGCTGCCATCTGCTGTTCACTCAGAACAAAATATATAGAAATATGGTAAAATTATAGTAGATACTCCTTCAAAGACACGGCAATTAAATTTAAAATAACTGAACAGGTTAATATTTGGTCTAACTGAAAAAAAAAAACAGGAAACACAGGGTCAGAAGCACAGGGTGGCTCCACCGGAATGGAGAGATTTTCCATTTTGCTGTAGACAATAGAAGCGGTGAGCATGCTGTGATGCATTTGAATGTGCTTGCCACTCTTGCCGTAATCTGAAAGCACATTGTTGGACAATCAACTGTAAACCTCTCTGACTAGAAGCCACATAGTTGCTTCCTATTTAGACAGACAATCTATTGATGCTCGTGAAGCACTTTAGAGTATTTTTTAAGGATTTGAAAAACGTCTGGCATTATTGTAAGCGTTTGATGACACTATGTTTGTGTTTTGTTCTCTGCTGCCTTATAATTTGTGTTAAATTACAGAATCATATGATCTTATTTTCCGTGCTGTGCAGGTGGAAAACATGTTTTGTTTTTTTAATACCAAAGAACAGTTTTCAAGCAAACTAACTGGACTTGCATCTGTTTAGCAAGTTGACAGTCATGCAAACTGTAACGTGCACAACGGTGCCAGCATTAACTCTGAATGTCAGTATTGTGCATCATTTTCATAAACATTTTCTATCTTTGTGCACTGAGCTGTGTTTATTTGTCTTCATGTTGTCAGTGTTTTTATTAGTTCATGTTTGTCTTTTCCTCTCATTCAGCGGACGCCTTTTATGAAGCCTGTGACACAATTGGGTGGTTAGGAGAAATGACTTTTTAAAGGTGATCACCTGCATGTTTGCATCAATGTGAGGCTGTAGACGCTGATACCGGCAGTTTTAGTGCTGAAATAATATTTTCTTTGAAGTGACACTAAGTTTAAGCTAAACTAAAGTCAGGACTAATCAACAGTTTTGGGAATGAACTAGTACTAATTCAGCATGGTTTGAGACCTCTGCCCGTCTGTGTTTTAAACAAGACCCGACAGAAGCAAAGACAAAATTAATTCTTTGAACTTTTTTTATTCCAATCTCACCACAAGGTCTTAATCTTTTTTGGAGCTTTTTCTTCTTCTTCTCGTGGATACCTTACCTTCAAATAAACTACTGCTTTCAAGGTGAAGAATAACATTTCCAGCTCAAATTCAAACTAAACATGGGGGAAAAAGTGTTGCCTTTGTTATTCCAGAATAGCTTCTGTACTTATTGAACCTAGAGGTGAGATTAAATGTTTCTAAAGTTTCTAAATTTAAATTAATTATCCGTTTCATTGAGCTGATGTTGTATTTTAAAGGTGAGCTTCCATCAGCGTCTCTTTACAGGAGTTGTGGAGTGTTTAAAAAAAAAAAAAAAAAATCATCCAAGTCATCACTCGCATCAGTATCAACTGAATCCAAAGATGCAATTGATTTAAAAAAAAAAAAAATGTGAGTATGGATTTCAAAAGAAGTATTCTGGGAAGACCTCTTCAGCCTCTACTTCTTGTCTCTACTGGAAGTGGTCAGCTTAATGCTACATTATCCACCACTTGCACAACATACCTGAACCTCTGTTGATGGTCCAGCGGTTTGGTTTACTAACAGAGTCTTGGTGAAATCAGCAAATTGCTGTACATGCCTGAAAGCAACACAAACATCCAAACTGTGCACAGTATTCCTCCCCTGTGGACAAAAGGAAAAGGCACACAGCTGACTCATGTGTTTATGCAGTTACTGTAGAATAAGTACAGAGTCCATGAGAACTACACCTAAAATCTGGCAGTGGAGGCTGGAAGGTGAGCCTTCAAAAACCTCCAGCTCCAGATGCCATCACATCAGACTGGTAATAAGAGGAAATAAAGGCATTTTTCTCCAGGCCTTTCCATGATGATCTGACAACAGGGGCAAAGAACCACGAGCTGTTTTCAAACAAACATATTTAACATTTTGGAGAAATGTTGTTCATGTACCTAATAATAATTATATCTCTTACTCCTAGTCCTACTGTGGTAAAGATACAGATAAGCAAGTGACTTACTAATCCACCATGGTGGAAGAGCCAGAGTCATGCATATTAGTCTCATCAGTGATTTTGGTTTGTAATGTTTAGTAAAGAATAAGATTATAATTTTTTTTTTAATGCCTTTGAGGTGTACATCTTAAGTCTCAGGCAACATACTGACAAATTTTCTCAATAAATGATATCTTTCCCTTTACATGTCTCGCTGCTGGTCAGCCTCCAAAAGCTTGTTTTAGGATGATAATGAGAAATGAGGCACATTTTCTTATTATTGTCAGTGCACGGTAATGCCTGTTAAAGAGAGATTCTCTTGTTCAGTTCATGAAATTTAAAAGCAGACTTCTTTTCTTTGATCTATCAGTGCCAAGCTGATATGACAAACACAACACTATTCTTATACGCTGAAAAATCAGGTGTTAAATTAGTGCTATTTTTACTTCTTGTTCCCAACTTTTTAATGCATGCATAATACTGTACAAAGATCTCTTAGATATGTCTTTGTTTTTCTCTACTTAGAATCAGTTGAACTTGCAGACTATAAAGAGCAGCCGGGTGTGTGCAGATTTCTTTTTAAAAGTGTTTTATCTGACTTGAAGAAGTCGCCACAGAAGAAAGGCATCACCTCATCCACTCATCACTAAGAAAGGGACTTCCGAGTTTTATTGCTGGGCGAGTCAATCAATAATGTTTTCTTTTTTTAAAATAATTGTTTGATTTTCCATCACTGTTTAAGATTATATTGTAAAGTAAATACACAGTAGTGACTGCTAACTTTAAGATACAAAATATTTTTGATATGATGAATGTTTTTCTACCTTGATGGTCACATACAGTCAGCTCACACAGCAAGTGTATACCACTGAACATATAGTTATATTGCAATGTTTTGCTGGGAAACCTTGGGTCCCTTGACACATATCAGCCACCTAAACTTTGTTCCAAACCAGTCACATACAAAAAACAAGCCAATCTTACCCCCTGATCACAGCAGCGACCCCAAAGAGTAATACGTACTGCCTCCAAACTTCCCAAATACTAATCTGACTGTGCTGCAGGATGCACAAGAGCAAACCCGATCCATAGAGGAGCCATTCTACAACCCACAGGACATGAATGTGCCACATCCTGTGTCCATGTCATGATGGGTCAAAACCATTCTGACCACATGAGGATGACTTCTAATATCAGGCATTATTTTCTCAGTTCAACAAAAGAACATTAAACAAACTAAAAATAAAGCAATTAAAGCTGCTATACAGTGGCTTGCAAAAGTATTCTGCCCCCTTGAACTTTTCCACATTTTGTCACATTACAGCCACAAACATGAATCAATTTTATTGGAATTCCACGTGAAAGACCAATACAAAGTGGTGTACACGTGAGAAGTGGAACGAAAATCATACATGATTCCAAACATTTTTTACAAATAAATAACTGCAAAGTGGGGTGTGCATAATTATTCAGCCCCCTTTGGTCTGAGTGCAGTCAGTTGCCCATAGACATTGCCTGATGAGTGCTAATGACTAAATAGAGTGCAACTGTGTGTAATCTAATGTCAGTACAAATACAGCTGCTCTGTGACGGCCTCAGAGGTTGTCTAAGAGAATATTGGGAGCAACAACACCATGAAGTCCAAAGAACACACCAGACAGGTCAGGGATAAAGTTATTGAGAAATTTAAAGCAGGCTTAGGCTACAAAAAGATTTCCCAAGCCTTGAACATCCCACGGAGCACTGTTCAAGCCATCATTCAGAAATGGAAGGAGTATGGCACAACTGTAAACCTACCAAGACAAGGCCGTCC
>VVHJ01035510.1:0-40994 GCA_015107715.1 Tylochromis polylepis
TTCTGAACACATGTGTTGATTGTAGTATCTTCATTTGCGTTTGTCTATAATCATTTTTACTTTAAAATGAAGTGTCTGTTTTGTTATTGCTGTGTACACACAAAGGACACTCTCATGCTGTACCACTGTTGACTACGGACCCCTGGCGTTCACCTTTTTCAGAACAAAGCCTGATATAGATCTGTGTTTCCAAGCCCATCTTTTCCTACATCTCCCAGCTGAATAATACAGTCAACACAAGCCTATACTTTTTTGCTCCTTGTTTCTCTGCCAGAATCCCATCTGTGGACCTGTGCTTTCAACAGTATTACCCTGAATATGCTCCACAGCAATGTGTTGCAGCTGTGCATTGCTCCCTCAATGAGTGGGCGGTTATAGGACTATCTGACAGTTTGAAGGCAGCTACCTGTCAAACTCCAGGCTACAAGAAGAGATGAACAGGCATGTGTGGTTTTTTTTTTGCTCTCAAACACTCACTGTACATCAGCATATATATGTCCTAGTGTGTCCATCCCGCTTCTTCAGTTAATAAACAGTTTTATGAACAATGGGTGTCAGCTCCAAAAAAAAGTCAGAAAAGTCAAGATGAGTATACTGTTTCTTTGACTTGAACTATAAATAAGAGAATTTTATGCCAGTAACCAATGATTAGTGAGTATTCACCATTTCTTTTCATTTCCAGTTTTCATGATTCATTCTCTGTAAGCTGATTTACAGCAGCTGTAGTGGTAATTTATATGTAAGTAAGTAAGGCAGTATAGAGCAACCAATCTTCATATCTAAGAAGTTGAAATGGGCTATTTTTTGTTTAAAAAAGACTCAAACTATTTTATCATTTTTGTGTTGCATAGTAAAAATTGTGTTGTTAACTGGTTGTTTTAGTGCTTTGCATTACAGTGTTTGCTAGCAGCCAGCCCGCTGCTTCAAATGCATTCTCGCATGCTCACTGCTGCAAGTGAGTAAGTACAGTTGATCTACAAAGCACTTTTCACAGACATGTAGTCACAAAGCACTGTATAATCAAAGTAATAATAAGAATAACGTTATTGATCCCAGAGGGAAATTCATATGTCTAACATGGCTCATCTGCTATTTGTATGAGAACTACAGTTAAAGCTTTAAAAGCGTGGGATAACTGAAATAAAATATAATATCAAATTAAAGTACAATTAATATGAATACACACGTGCAGACACATATTGCACTAACTGCTAACTATTATGCCTGTAGGGACAACAGTCCATTTTTTTTATGGATTTATGTGTAGCCAGGTTATTTGGAAGGCAGATATGGGATATCTGGTGAACACTGTTTGAGAGCACCAGTCATTATGTACAAACATCCAAACATGAACTTCAGTCATCATCAGATGATAGCCAAAGGTTTTGAGGCCTGTGCAGACAGTTTGATTAAATGTGACTGATTAATAGAAGTCAGCTGACAAATAGAAACTGGAAAGCTTCTGGTACCAAAATGCTTGTCCAGTGCCTACAGCCTCTTCTATCATATCCAGTTTTCACTTTGTAGCTTTTACTCCATACATAACTATAGAAACTTGATGCCTTTTCAGGTTTTTACAGTCTACTGTCACCAGCTAAAAATAAAGATGAAAATCTAAACAGATCAAGTAGGATATTCTACCCATTGCAGTAGCAAGCACTGTAATGCATTACAACACCTGGGGGGTAAGTATGAGAGAGTACCTTGACACAAGGTATATGTCTTGGGTTTAGCTGTACATCCTGTGGCCTTAAGAAAAAACTCCAGTGTGTTGTCTGCATCGCTGAGCAGCTGCTTGAGATGCTGGCTGTCCTGCATTTGATTCAAACTGAATGACATCATGCCGAGACAAGGGCAAGGAGGACTGCCCTAAGTCAGTACCGCACACCCAAGCTACCATCTGTTGCAGTAATATTGTTCTAACAGACAGTTCAAATCTGCTTTTACCTCAGTAACATTTCACACAAGCACAAAAAGTGTGGAACAAAATGCAATTTAACAAGACTGTGAAAAAAGTAGAATTCTGAAGTAACAAGAGACATATATTAGATTACAACCTACACACGATTTCTTTTTTCTTTGTTGCTTTCCTGTATGAGTTACAAATGGTATGTTGTGAAACAGGCAGTGTTGGCTCATAATGACAATGCCTCTTTTTTTTAACAAGTTAAATCTCGGCGGTCAAGCAGATACGAGATACAATACGAGATACTTAGATGGAAGAATTTGGATAAATTACATGGGTTTTTAAAAAAAATTGTTTTATTTGGGAAGTCAAAATTATGAAACAAATCTATACCCCACACCTTCCCAGTCATCATAATGCATAAATTAACAAAACAGCTGCAGCATTATGTTCCTATTATTGCAAAATATACTAACAACATTAACAATATGGTACATACTAGTAAGTAACATTGCTTATGATTCAAGACAGTATTTTATTTAAGAGTTGTTTTTCTTTTTGTTTGTCTAGAAGATAGAAAATAATCTACCTTTTCCGGCTCTTCAGTCTCCTGGCGATGCTGGCAAGTTGCTCATTTCAGCATCTCGTTTACGGCCTCGGGACAAACAGAATTCATGTATTTAATTGACACCTTCCAAACAACAGTGAAAAGTTCATTGTTGCATAAAGATGGTGGCGTGACGCATTTCTCTCTACGCAGTTCTCTCAGCGGAGAGCACAGGGAAATGAGTAAAACTACATGAGGTAAAATTCAGTTAGTTTTTCTTTGGAGAGAAATCATCACAGTAAAACGATTTGAAAATTTCCCTCCAGCCATGAGCGTTAAAGAATTCATGAAATATTCAAGCCTAGTTGCAGATATTTGTGTTTAGAGTAGCTATAGTATTAAGTGTTCCTTGGAGCTTTGATGTGCCATTATTAGCTGTGTGCATGAATGACTAAGGAATACTAAATGTTCATTCAGTAGGTTAATCCAAATATTCTTTTTTTCCCCCATTGCCTTTCCAAGGCTTAGTGGGGCATTCATTAATTTCGTCTGTAATTATCACTTTACCATTGGCTCAAAAAGAAGTAGAATCTTTTAAATCCCACTCAACATTATGAGCAGCTTATGAGCCAGAGGCGTAGCGTTTGTAATAAGTCCTGACTGAACTTTATGAGCTGGCAGTCTTTCTAATGTTGTATACTACAAGTAATGATGTATGATTAACTGAAAAAATCTTGGAGACAGCTTAATGTCTCCTGAAGTACATCGGAATACACTTAAAGTATATATATAAAAAAGTCACTGTGAAAGATGGTCCCTTTCATGAGGTAGGCTATACACAAAAATGCACCAACAATAGTAAATGGACCTCTAAATTCTCTAAAGTGGCCTGTACGTTTTTGGCTTAAAAACATCCAACCTTACTATTCTAATAAATAGGAAGGTTTTATTTCTTTTAAAAAATGTCAGCTGAATGTTGCCTTTAAATCAGGTGAAATTCTATTTCATGTTCACTTGTTTGTTTTCCCGTCACTTTCTATCACTTACCCTTTTCATCTTCGTCGCTTCTTCCAAGGAGCGGGTCTTTATTGTTTGACACAGTTACTCTGGTTGTTCCACCTTAAGCTATTTCAGCTACCTGGGGAAAGCTACTGGGAAACAACAAGGGCAAAAGTGAGAGTTGAACTTCTCCAACGAAGTTTCTTTTCAGAGTTACATAGTGAAAATTAAAAGCTTGTAAGGAATCAATCTACACACACACACACACACACACACTCACACAAAGCATCTTTTGACACAGTACCTGACTATAATGAACTTACAGGATGCTCTAATACAGAACAGCTATAAGTTACTTCGGTGTTTGAGTTCTATTTCATTAACTATTAATTTTGTGCTTTTTGTGGCCTGAGACTGTAAGCCATTAAATACTTAGCGATATTTCCACACTCACAAAAGCGTGACTCTTAAAATGCACACAGGTGTTTTCAGGTATTCTGGCTCATCAACAATGGCGTCATCACATTTTGCAGGTTTTAGAGAACAGGTTTTAGAACTATGGCTTACTGGGATACGTATATGGAACAGAGCTGTAGCTCGCTTTTGAACAGACATAACCTACTGGCTTGTGGTACCACCAGGAAAAACATACGCAGAACTAAGGTGAGCTTATATAGTGTGGCACTGTGCGAGTTAGCTCATTCTATTAACATTTCATTAATGAAATCAGTTTTTACTCAGTATGCATCATTTAATATTTTTTTTTTAATTTGTCTTCGGAGCCATTTTAAGATTTTGCGTACAATAAATGGGATCACTTTAGAAAATATGATCCATATTATGTATAATAAGTACCATAAACATCAAAATGAAACCATTATCCCACGAATCTGCGGTAATAGCTTACAGGTCCATTCTGCGTAATTAGCAATTTTGGTGCTTAAGAAACACATTTTTAAGACAATCCTCATTATCCCCCCAAATAAAATGAACCGGGTCCATACATAACTCCGGTGCCTTATTGCCTCATCACCCAGAAACAGACAGAAACAATGAAACTAGAGTTACTTTATACAGATCCGTTCTGCTGTAACCGGATAGGTTATCATGTCATTTTGAGGAAATGTCGAGGACCTGCAGCGTGAAAAAAAACAAAGCAGACCAAACCCTCCTGCATCCACCTCTGATGTCCCGTGTGCCAGCGGCGCCGCACGCGCAGGCAGTTGGAGTCCCCTTCGTGTGGACGAGCTGGAGTCGCACATTCAAAAACCAATTTCATCAGCTCGGGAACACTTTGTGTTCCTTAAATGAAATAACTCAACAACTTACCATTATTTCAACCTAAAAACATTCGCAACGCAAACTACCACCGCTTTAAGGGCTTGGTTTGAATCCGCCTGCCGGCGGTGCATGCGGGACTGTCGGGATAACCTACATGAATGTACCAGTGAGGAGAGCGGAGGACCAGAGTGCTGGTAACTACTCAGACTGAAAATACTGGGACTGAGGATGAAAAGAGTACACGCTTACATTTAGGGTAGTCTGCCTCAAGAAAGGAGTTTGGGGGCATTTAGAAAGAGCAACACTTTGAAGAGACCAACTAAACTGTAGCCGTCTACTAGATCTGGGGACCTGCTGGGGTGAAGGCGTGAAGAGATGCGAGGTGTATCATGGATATACGAGAAGGGATAAACGACGGCAAACACCAGAGGAGATGTACTCGGGTAAGGAAATATAGCTATTTACTTTATTCAGTATTCTGTGGAAGCTGCAGCATTCACTATTCCCGATACAGTACTGATTATTTTTTAGGTCTGTGCCATACGAGGTTGCTGTTATCACCGGTCTACAACTTCCACTTCTGAAATAAGCTGCAGTAAAGTGGCGTAAAGCCAAATATTTTAGGTATTTACCTAAATGTGATTGCAAAGAAGCTGCCTTGCTCATTTTGTAATGAAATAATATGCATTTGTTTTTGAACAAGTATCCCATCAATAGTGCGGAGCACGCACGCACGCACACACACACACACACACACACGTACACACGTACACACATACATATATATTAGCTATTCAGCGCTCAATTGCACAAGTGACGGCATTGTGTCCATGCCATTATTGCCATACATGAGTTAGAAAACTAACAGCTTTGAAATCCCAGCAGACTGGTGTCATTTCTCATCAGACAATCACATTCTGCGTCCTCTTAATTGGCCATGGCCATCATTTATACCGTGCAGCTTTTGCTGTGAGACACAAATCCAGACCATCATTCCTCGTTCATTTAAAACCTTTTGGCAGAACACATTGTCGTCAGTGATCACCAGGGGATTGGAATCAGTCCAGTCTCATCATCTCTCCTTTTCTTTGATTGCACCGCGCTCCTCGCTTGATTGGTTCGGATTGTCTAAAGTCCTTTAGCATCCGACTCTGCTGGAAATAGTTAATCTCATGAAATCAAGTGTCCATATGTTTCAGATGGATCTTCCTTGCTTGTGATTCTCCTATTAAGTAAATTACAGTGGTTTTGCTATTAAATGTATTAGAAGCGGTTTTACTTTGATTATTAACTCTTCCCTTTGTCAGTGTTTAGGTGTTGCCCCTCTCTTTATAGGGATGCCTCAGGGGATGCTTCACAGGTGTAAATACTGTCTTTGTTTCATGTTGACATACAGTCGGCTACATGTTTGCAGGGTATAGTTGTAACTGCCCAGTGCTACAGGTTTTGTTGTTTCCACCAAACTGGAAGTGCAGTATCTGTTTTTTTGTTTTGTTTTGTTTTTTTTAAACTGTATTAAAGAGATTGGAATTGTAGAGTTACTACACATCTCCTTGGGGAAGTGCGCTTATGGCTGGGCACGTTTCTTATGATGTCACCAGGACAGAAAAAGGAGGCGGGTGAACATGAAGTTCACAGTACCCCGCTGAGCCTGGTCTGCATGAGGAAAGAGGAGTCTGAGTTGGCAAAGACAAAAATACCGCATGTGCATTCAGATTGGTTCAAGTAGGGGTTGTCTTTTTATTTTTTTTAATTTAACAAGTAAGCAAATCTATTTGGATGAGTCACTTGGTTTCTTTAAAATTCTGTTTCAGTTTTGTGTTTCTGCTGTTCATGCTTGTCTCTGTGTTCACATGCAAAGAAGTGCAGACTATGGACATTTTTACCTGCAGAGCTAAATTCTTTAGTCTTCATCTTTTATTCAGTTGTCTATGCAATAAATAAGTGGGACACCAGCGGTGCATAAGCTAATCCATGTGGACAATATGCTTACCTATTGCATTAAAGAGTAAAAAACAACACCAAAAGAACTGACCGCTTGAATTTCTTCTTATAGGAATATTAATAATGACAACTGTAATACCTCAGTATTCAGTTCAGTAAAACAACACAGAATTCTTGCATGTGTACGAGAAATTACATGGACAAGGTGCAGTTGCTCTGAGAAATGAATGCAACGTTTTCTGCATTATGAACCCTAATGAAGCAGCAAACAGCGTGTTGAAATTACACACTATATACTACTTTTAAACATGAAAAGTCTGTAATAAGACAAAAATCTCTCAATGTGAATGTGGTTGTGACGAAAATGAGCTACACATGAACTTCGGGAAAGCTTAGAAAATAAAAAAGTAAATAAGCATGTTCTTTTGTAACTGAAAATGACTTTTTTCATATTGTAGTTGTATTGATATAAATACATAATTGCTTATCATTAAAAAAAGGAAATATATGCGCCCACTGATCAAAAAAAGAAATGCAAGTTTGTGCTTTAAATAGATTTTCTAGACCAACACCATAATATATGTATGTGTAAAATGTTTAGGAGATCTGGCCTCCTCTGGATGTGATGCAAGAAGTCACCCATCTGCACATGGACTGCACAAATGTCTCCATTCCTGGAGAGTGTATCCTGCAGCTGTGCAGTGGTGATTGGTT
This sequence comes from Tylochromis polylepis, assembly GCA_015107715.1. Lineage (NCBI taxonomy): Eukaryota > Metazoa > Chordata > Actinopteri > Cichliformes > Cichlidae > Tylochromis > Tylochromis polylepis. Next base: position 7,392 of record VVHJ01035510.1, read on the forward strand.
GCAGCTACCACTGTTGAGCACATCAACCCAGAATGTCCCAAGCATCTTCAATAGTAAACATATCCGGACTAACTGCTGGCTAAGGAAGTGCCCGGATATGGCTGTGATCCTGAAAGTCCTTCACTATTCTCAATGTGGGCAGGCAGGTATTGTCCTGCTTAAACAGCCGCAGGGCGGGGTTGGTGCTCTCATGGACATGCAAACCTGCATCTATCTATCTATCTATCTATCTATCTATCTATCTATCTATCTATCTATCGTTATGATCAGTGTGCTTCTGTATATGCTTTAAACAATGGTCCGTAGAGAGACTTAAAATTTGCCTTAGAGGATCTGTCTTCCTTACAGTAATAGCAGTTTGCCTTTTCTCCATCAAGAGCTGAAAATTACCTCCCATGATAACTGCTGAGATCAAGCAAGTCCTAAATCAGTGTATTTAAAGAACTATTAATTGGGAGGCTTTTATTATCCTAATTGGGATCCTTAATTGGTACTTTAGTAAAAGCGTGTGCACTGGGATTGTCAGCTCGTGCCTAAAAACATTTATAGAGTGTTAAAATTACTTGTAAGACAAGGCAAGGCAGGTTGATTTGTAGAGTTCATTTGCCCAAGGTGATGAAATTTTGACTCTGGTTACAAAACACATGAGGACATTAAGATCTAAAGAAGCATAAGGTAAAATTAAATACAGTGCCTAATCAGTGCTTATTATTTAGGCCACTTTTGTCTCTACATCTGTTTTATTTACAATAACATAATAAGTCAGAACCATGTACATATCTTACTAATTTTAGACTTTTTCAATGAATTTGTTACTAGGGGTTTAACCATGTAAGCAGCAATGGTTTTATAAAGGGTTTTTAGAAAATGCAGAAATGGATTTAGATGCATGGCTCTATACTCGGTTCTAAATTATTACCACACACTGGCTCATTATGCTAAAATTTGGTCTTGGAGCATGTATGCAAGCAGGGAGAACCTTTCAACATGCTCAGTTGCTCTTGTCACAGGGGAGATTGGAATGAGCGCGTTAGTGGAGTGCCCCTGGTGCGGTCTGGAAAAATGAAAAAGCTGGCATGTGTTATGTCACGCCTGCAGCTTGTGTGCTTAGATCAAAACACTATTAGTCTCTTTGTCTTATGCCACTATTTGAGGTAGTCTTGGCTGGGGAATCGGGGAATACATTGGCACTTCCTTTGCCTCCCGCGGTGTGCCATTTGTGGGGAAGACAGAAAAAAAATTGGGCATACATAAAATCTTTAGCTAAAGAAAGTTTTGTTATTACTCATCATATGCAAATAGATTCTTCTGTGCATCGTCAAAATTGCACTTCTGTTGAATGTTTATAAGTAGTACAATAAGAAATACTGTCACATTTAAATTGTGCAAGGGGCTACAAATACAGATATGGCACCATGTCAAAATTTAGCAAAACCCATATTGACAGTGAAAAACAAAGCATGGTCAGTATCTACATACCTTTATAAAAATAAAGTAAAAAAAAAACCATATAAAAATACATGTAGTGCAGTGAAAAGGTATATTTAATACTAGACAAAGGTAAGCTGTGAAAATGCTAAATGCAGTTTTTAAATGATCATTTCATTTAATGTAGGCTGAAAGATTTAAAAAAAGCAACACATCATGTTGCGATCTAATGAAACAAATGAAAAACAAACTCACTGACGTCTGTCAGCTTGGAAAAGGTTACAGAGCCATTTCTAACCATTACCCACAAATGGAGAAAACTAGAGAAAAAGCAGTGAGCCTTCCCAGCAGTAGCCAGCCTACCAAAAATTTTAAAAAAGTATTAGATGACTCATCCAGGAGGTCACAAAAGAACCCAGAACAACATCTAAAGAACTGCAGCCATACTTGCCTTAGTTAAAGTTAGTGTTTGTGACTCAATAATAAGAAAAATTGGGAAATATGGAATCCATGGGAGAGTTTCAAGGAAAAAAAACACTGCTGACCAAAAAGAACACACACACAAAAAATCCTGATAACCCTCGAGACTTTTGGGTAAATATTCTCTGGACTAATGAGACAAGAAGGTTTGAGTCCCCTTACACTTGGTGTAAAACTAACACATCATTATATAATGAGAACATCATACTAACAGCCAAATATGGTGGTGGTAGTGTGATGGTCTGGCTGCTTTGCCGCTTCAGGATCTGGATGACTTGCTATAATTGATAGAACCATGAATTCTGCTCTCTACCAGAAAATCGTGAAGGAGAATGTCCGGCCATCAGTTTATGCCCTGAGGGTCAAGCTTATTTGGATTATTGGATCCTGGAGCAGGACAATGATCCCAAACACACCAGCAAGTCCACCTCTAGATGACTAAAAAAAACAAAAAAAAAACAAAAACAAAATGAAGGTTTTGGAGTGGCAGAGTCAAAGTCTGGACTTCAACCTAGTTGAAATGCTTTGGCATGGCCTTAAACAGGCCATTCATGCTTGAAAACCCTCTGATGTGGCCAAATTAAAACAATTCTGCAAAGAAGAGTGGGCCAAAATTCCTCCACAGTGATGTGAAAGACTCACTGGCAGTTATCACAAAAGCTTTATTGCAGTCCTTGCTGCCAAGGGTGGCACAACCAGGTAGAAGGTTTTGGAGACATTTACTATTTCACATAGGGCCAGGGGGGTTTGGACAGCTTTTTTTTTTCTTTAATAAATTGAATTATCATTTTTAAACAGCATTTTGTATTTACTCGGGTTATCTTTGTCTAATATCAAAAATTGCTTGATAATGTGAGGCACTTAAGTGTAACAAATATGCAAAAAGAAATCAAGAAAGAGACAAAGACTTATTCACAGCACTGTCTACTCCATTATCAGTGGCACTTGTCTGGGAGGTGCTTGTTAACCTTTGATTTGTGTGTGGTGAATCAAAGAATGCAGGGCATAGAAATAATTTCACATTTGCTGCTACTACCGGTCTCAAGTTGAGCATCACCAGAAAATAAATTTTAAATGACCGGAGGCACTCGGAGCTGTGAGATGAGCCACACGTGCAAGGAAAACACTGATCGAGCTGGTGTCTGCAGATTAAGTGAAGCCACAGCTCAGGTGATTAAAGATGCAGCATTGTATGCCATTCCTCCTGGTCTTGTCTCATTCCTGCAGAGTGTGGGAGTCTGGCCTCATTCATGATTCAGAGCTTGGGGGGCTGGGAGGGGGTGGAGTGAGTGCATGTGCATGTGTGTGTAGGATGCTCTTGCTTCTGAGTGTGAATTTTATCTTCATCTGGACGCTCCAACCAAAGGGATCCACAGTATCCTTCTATTAATATATTTTTAAGCCCTAAAAAATTGATGACAGCTGAAAGATCGGGTGTAGGGGAGAGGGTCGAATCAGTTGCCATCACTGTCAAAGTGTGCGGTTTACTGAACTGTAGTCTATGGTTTATAAGCTCTAGCTGGTGCTGTCAGAGAACAAGAGGATGAGTGGTGTCACTTTGACAACACTGAAATTTGGAGGAGTTCTTTGTCTCCACAAATCTGAAGCTTCCCTGGAAGCAGCTGCGTATCTTCAAAAGTAAAACGAAACACTCGGTTTTGCATTCAAAGTTTCTGCTGTTCTCTCATAAGCTACTTTAAGTCAGAGAAGATTTGAAGTTTAACTCATTAGCTGATTGACAGAAACCAAACAAGCACAATTTAGTCACTGAAGTAAATTTTTAAGCAAAGATGCCAAATATTTGATGGGTGTAGCATCTTAAATGTGGGTATTAGCTGATTTTCCCTGTCTTATATGCACAAATAAATTCTGTTTCCTTGGGTTTTAAAACAGACAAGTTCACTCGGATGGATGGGTGGATGCTTGAGCATTTGGCTGCTGATAAGACTGCTGGTTTGACATACCATATACCATAGACACTAAGGAAAATGATGGCTGGAGCTCATTAAAATTATTGTCACCATGTGTAATGAACTTGCTAACTGTCTTTCAAATGGTTACCTTGAAGACAGGGACCTGGACTGTGCCCACTTGCAGTCAGTTGCCATCTTCAAAGTGACTTTGGTTCTTCAAGATGGTGATACCACAGCAATAAGGCAGTCAGTCTGCTATCATTTTCAGGGGTCAAGTTGGCAATTACATGCGATCTGCTTGTCATAATATGATAATTAACTGTGATAAATAGGTGAAAAACACAAATCTGTTGCTGTCTACATATGGCAAGTATCACATTAACTACTTACATTCAGAGTCCAACCAGAAGCTCATAGTTAGATATAACAGAAATTCAGAAATTCCTCCACAAATAGTGACACAGTTGCTGTAGGATAGCAATTTAATCGTAAAATGACATAGGTGCTCAGCAACATTTCTTTTACGGAGGGAAATACAACCAGCTGGCAGACAGCTGAATCAAGTTGTTGAGTTAGTTCATTAGTGCAGATTGATTGCAATGTGTTGTCTTAGTCAGACAATGATTGGAGAAAGGTTGTCTCCCACCCAGTAACCTCTGCAATTGCCTTGCAATTGAAAGTGGTTGCCCGTAGGCCATGTGTGTTGCATGCTGTGACAAACTGGTTGCTGCTTCTACTTGCAAGTGTGAAAAAATGCAATGCGATCCAATTTTTACTCTAGTGTGATTGAACTTTTAGTGAGCTAATGTCAAACTATGACAATCTGGTGAATACAATTTACATTTTAATGAAAAGGTTATTATAATGAAGCTATGATATACAGTGATGTAGCTGACCAAAGAAAATCTTAGTCTGTTGAAGTCATGCCTACGTTTCAACCAACGGTTGGTTACGGGGAAAAAAGAAGCTTTTTGTCTACATTTACTAAATCTGCCACATTGCAGATTTAGTAAATGTAGAGCCTTACTCTTTTCGCTGAAATTAATTGTTTTTAAAAATCCAGTATGTGTTGTATATTAAAGAATTTCACCATAGTTATTTTATTTCAGTCATAACAATAAACTCAACATCAGATGTCGTTCCAGCATATTCCCGCTCATATTTGTATAATTACCAAAAATATAACTATACTGACTCAACTCTTGATCGCAGCACAATAATTTTGAGTAATACTGTTAATCAGCCTCATGTCCTCAAAGCCTCATTTTCCATTTGATGACAAACTGTCTAGCTTGGTTTGAACGTGGCTGCTACTCTAGTCTCTGGAGCCTTCAAAGCTGTGTAGAACAAATTTAGACCAAACAGCGAAATATGTCAATTCAGATATTTTCAGTCTCAAAGCTTCAAAACGTTGTAGGGTTTTCTCTTTATCGAAGTAACATGGACGATTTGGTCAGATGAGCTCATGCCCACCAGTCGACCTGAAAGCTTCAGGCTAATAACTTGACGAGTGACAAGAAGACAGCACTGTTAGTGAGTGTTTGTGTGTCATCTCACTGCTTGAGAGAAGAAATAACAGGGTCTCGCAGCTGGTACTGGTATAAGGTTATTATGGCAAATGAGTATGCAAACCATTTCAACTATTCTGATTTGGTTTGTACTGAAAAACTGGTTAAAGCATTACTCAAAAAGAAAGAAACCATAAAAATGTGTGTTCTTCATTACATGCAGTGCATTTGTGCAGTGAGAGGCTGACTCTGTGGCTGCGTTCCATTTAAGTGTTGTTGAGTTTGTGCAAATTGGGTCAGGAAATGTTTAGGCCAGGACTGTCATTCCAGCCTTGATCGTAATCCATTTTTCAAACACAGGCTTTTTTTCCAACGACATGAAAGAGGTTGGAACTTGAAAGGGAAAGTTTGAAAGCCTTCCTTATCATTAACTTTCATCTCATAAAGCAAACAAATGAGAGAATCAATTTGTGATGAAAGTAAGTCATTGGCCTTGTCACTACCACTTAAGGTCACGAGGCTAATCAATTTGCACTGAATAGGAAGTCAAATGCTGCCGTGGCCGCTCCTCAACTCCCCTAGCCATCATCTTAGTGCTGAGCTTCTTTGGATCAAAAGGCTTTCTTTTGTCCCTCCACTAACCTTGTTGTCTGATGTCTCGTGTCTCAATGCTTGCAGCCTAATAGAGATCAAAAGATTGGTGTTAGAGGCCAGCAGACAGTAGCTTTTTTGAATGGGGCCTCTCAGTAGTTCACACATTCGGTCGTGTTCAGTTGTGTTGCTGTCAGGGCAGGATGAATTAATTTTAGATGACCAGACTGTAAAACGTTTAATGGCTGACAAAACAATTACTTGAACAGTTTTTAAAAAAAAACATGAAGCGTTTGTCAAAATGTGAGTGTCAAATTGCAGTGACAGTTCAATCTGCAGCTCGTGGGGACACACACATTTACTTTAGTAGTCAAATTAAAACTATACACATGCACATTACATTAGATGTCGCCCAGACATTGAAGTAGCACGGCGCAAGTGTGCGGCTGGAATTTTTAAAGACTCCTATTTTTTTCAATTAAAGACATAATGTTGAGTAATTTATTCAGCACATTTCTCACAATTATTCCCTCAAAGGAGGCACATTCCTAAAATATCCAGGAGCCCTTGGAGGGATTTGAAGTGTCTCTGTTTTATTAATGAAAGCCAACATTTACTCCTGACATTTGCATCGTAATAACTGCGAGATAAGTTGGAACTAAGATGACTCTCTAAACCCAATCTCCATAATGAGATTTATAGGGGAAAAGTGTTGCCTTTAATGGTTAAGTACATGTAGAAGAAAGAATAGTGTAGGCAAATGTGTCAGGGACGCAGTTGATATATTCACATAAGCATCAGTATGCTCTGTCATGCTTTTTAGTGGTGCAGGGATAGAAGGCGTGCAGATAACTGAGAAAGCGTAATCGTTCAGTTGTTTCTGCTTTTTTGGCACGCGGCTCCTGATAGACTACACTGTATGTTCTTTTTAATTCCCCTCCCCCCATCATTTATTTCAGTATGCTTATGGTCCATAGTCAGAGGAAGCTGTACCATCAGTCAGTTAAATGTTCCAGGGAGAGTCGGTTTGAACAAAGACAATGGCTAATTTCCTCCCTTCATCCTTTTTCACTCCATAACCAGCCTCCCGTACGCAAACATTTATCTGCTGCTTTATCAGAAAGGATCTTGGCTATCACCATGTTAGGGATGTATGTGTATTTAAACAAATAAACAGGCTGTATCATTGTTTATCAGTGACAGGAGGAGTGCGAGTCATTATCATATCACAACCTGTTTGGGACTTCATTTAAGTAAGAAGGAGAGATAAATTACAGTTTAGCCTGTGAGAAAATCAATTGTGAGTCTTCCCAGGGGGACTGAAAATGGTTTTGTACTGTGTACAGTCAGCTGTTTGTGTCAGACATACATAATCCCTCTCTCTCAGACGAGATCCAGGAGCCAGGACGCTACTTTATTACGTGCTAGGGATGTGTCTGACAACCAGCGTGCTTTTTGTTTTGTCTCAGTAAATTTGAGCGCAAGTGAGCAATCCCTTTATGTTTCTCTCGCAGCCATGATCCTTATTATGAAACATTGAGCACACACTTAAGAGAACTGCAACAGTGGAAGCCTTTTGTGCACCACAAGATCTGCAACTACAACAAGAAGCACCTGCTAAATTTTACCTGTTACCTGAAATACATTTTCTACATGTCGACATTAATTTTATTGCCCTCTTTTTGCTTTATATGTCCCAAACATGGGCAGTAACGGTTCTCATGAAATCCATCCAACTGTTTTGAATAGTGAATGTTTAACAGCCTCCTCCCTTTTGCTGCTTTCCTTTTTTTGACAGAACAACAGTGAAAGTGCTGGAAAGGACAAAGCTGTGATTCTACACACCTGTGATTGGAAGTGAGCTTTTATTGACCTGAGACCATTAAAATGAAGTTGCTATGGAAACTTATAGTGCTGCTGTCATTGGTGGAGCACCTGGCAGGTAAGCCTCCCAAACGTATACTTCTTGTCTTGAATTCAAAACAGATGGCCCTTAAAATTAAAATAGAAAAATAAGAGTTTTTTTCTAAGGAAAAGAGTGCCCAAAGGTTTGAATAATTTTACAAATGTTAGGAAATGTTCATGTTGCTATTCCTTTCATTGGCAGCTCAAGGCAAGAAAATCAACAATCTCTCAGTTGTGCATAGCAACTATTTCTCTCCCTTTCTTTTTTTGTTTTTCCCAAGCATCGCATCCTGTTGCAAAAAACAATCAGCCAGGTTTCCATCTCTGAAAGGCAGCCTCTTTCTAGCAGTTGAGCTTGCAGTCATTCATTTTAAATTGCACCTCAATTGTTACCTAAATGAGATTGCGCCAGTCGTAGTACAGGAATCTTGCTTTGTGATCTTGCTTTTAATGAGAAACCTAATTTTCCTCCCTTACAAATTGTTCGGGGTCAAATGGTAGCTCTCTGCAGAATGTCAGAGTTTGAAACTGAGAGCAAGATGAATAAAGGCTTTGTTGCATGAGCACAGTATCTTGAGGAATGAGTAATCTTTCATGTTGCCTTGCTTAAAATCAGCAGCCCCTCCTCACAGCTTGGACCTAAAATAATTAGCGTGCGTGCATGTGTTTGTGACTGTTACTGTGTGAATTTATGTGCGCACGCGGGTCTTTTTTTCTTTTTTTTCAAAGCACGACGGCATGTCGGTACCTAATTTTGCCTACATGGCAATTAGCACCACTTATCACTAAATTCAGTACACATCAGTGGACGTCTAATGAGGCTCTCCTCGGGTAGCTGTGACTTGCTATGGGATTACAATCTATACCACAATTCTGGATTCCATATTATGGCCTATTTAGGCATTCTCTTAAATATACAGACAAGACAGTGTCTTTGACATCGATGGAAACCCTGGAAGACTTTAGATGTCAGACAAGCTGCCTAAAGGAGACAATTTAGGGCTGCAGTCTGTGCAGTCACAAAATTTGCTCTTGCAATCACGAGCTGCAGAACCCACATTCAGACTTTGCTATTCAAAGCAATTTAATGCTTAACAAAGGAGCAGAGGGCAAATCGTTTCTGAAAAGCATTGTGTTGCACGCCCCTTGCTTCAGTCCTGAGCCTGACATTCACAGTTGGTAACACAGAGTAACTGAGCATTAATATTCAGTGTGGCGTTAGATTACATTGCTCTGCTTATGATAGAAAAGCATGGTGCAATGTAAGTACAGACCTCCAAAGCCTCTGCATTCTACGGAAGACATGATAATTCTTTTAACATGCAGACTTGAAATACTAGGTAGAGACAGTACAGTGTGAGAGTTTTCTTTTTAGATAGGTTATTTATCCAAACTCTGTTTTGGTTTTTTGGAGTTTTTTTTAAGAGTAAACATTGGCTGTGTGGGAGACCAGTAGGGCCAAGGGGAAGTTATTCCCACAGTGAGTTTATCGGAAGTTAACCGCCTCGCCCCCTATTCCTCTCTAAACGTTTGAATGTCCTGTTGCATGGGTGTGCACTATATACAGGAATGAGTGAGTAAGACAGAGAGCAGGAGAGCAATAATGATGCAGTTTGCCCACATAGATGCAGCTAACCTTATTACTAGGGATACACCAGTCCAATATTTGGATCGGTCTGATCCTGAGAAAAAGCCAGTCTATGGGGCCAAACTGCTTTGATTTCAGTGTTCACTAAGCTATGCTAAGTAAAAGCCAAGCCAAGTCAGAAGCACTGCATGTGGTTGCTAAAGGGAGAGCTATCATATCATAGGGGCGGGGTCAGCAGTTAGGGTGAGGGTATTTCACACCTGCAGTACTGACAGGTTTTTGACTTGATGCCAGACTTTGGTAAAGTGAGCGAAGTGAGATTAGGAGTAAGGAAATGAGGAACTAGCATGACCATAAATGGCAGCAGTCTACATTCACCTAATGACTCTCACACTGAGCTCTAATAAGAGTAGTGGAAGTCAGTTATGTGAATAACATATGTTTTAAATTGTATTTATTTGACGGTTTTCATTACTTGTTGCATGAATTTTAATTTCAATTGTGTTTCAATTGTGATGTTGGGTTCCAAAAATTATGGAAACAATTAAAAATTACTTTTTGTGATTTTTGCTGATACTTTTGTAGCCCTTTTCTATTATAACTGCACACTCAAAGCCTTTTTTACTATAAGCCTCATTCAGCCAATCGAACACACACTCATACATTCATGAGTCTTTTTTTTTTTCTATACCTTAGCACCTTGTCTAATATTTGCACACATTCTCAGGCTCCGATGTATGGCTACCTCAATAGTTACAGCCGAGCCACTGCTGAGTTAATAACCCTTAATAAACAATAACCCTTTCATTTACACCGATGTGTGCCCGTTTAGTTCAAGCATTCCTAACAGTTCAGAGCCAAAGTCAGGATAAGAGAAAGAAGTTAACATTGTAAAAGGTTTTCACACGTGACCCTGTGTAAAGATGAGTTATATTTGCAGCTGCCTCTGTCTCTGGATCGCCAAAGGTTTTTCACCCGGTCTGCTTTCGGTGTCGTGCCGCTGAGCTATTGGTAGGCTGTCAGCTCTGCATCGCTCTCTGTGTGATTACTGTGGAGATTTCACAAGGCGTGCGAGCGTGTTGCCTCAGCTTCTGGTCTGACAATCGTCTGCCATCTCAGGTGGGGAAAGCTAGCAGGGACCAACACGTCAGTTACTCTTGTGAAATGGGCTTTTAGGTCAAAAATACCCACCCAGTCTAGACCCAACGTGCTACACCATGCCCTTCACCATGTCCACCTCTTTTTTCCACAATTTTTCAGGCCCAAGCAATAAAAGTGCGATGGCCCTATTGTATCCACTCCGTTTATTATTATTATTCAGGCAGATGAATTGGCTTTTTGAGAGCTTTAACATGCTCGAAAACCTGTGAAATTTTGCACGCGCAACTGGCCTGGTGAAAATTTAAGTATTTTATTGGCTTTCGATATTTCAAAATGGCTCTAGAGCTCCACCTATGCAGGGTATTTTGAAGTACTAGACACATACTTTGAGCTACATGAACAAAATTTGGTACACACATGTAACATGCTAATATGGACGAAAGAGTCCATGGGGACCCCGTGATCCAAATCCAACGGGAAGTCCACCATTTTGACTTGAAAATGGCAATTTTACCATTTCCAGGCACTGTACTTTTGTAAGGGATTGTATCAGATCAACTTCATATTTGGTCAGACTAAACTACAGACCTGGACCACATTAAATTGTGGAGCGTTTCAGTTTTCATCACAGGGTGTGTCCGTGGCACTATGATATTTTAATTTGTTCTCATTTACACATACATTGTCCAGTCTGGACCACACTTCTCAGGTGTGATGAGGCTCCGCGCCTGAACACATTTCAACTGCAATATTTGACAGTGGTCACAGCGTCACCTAGTGGGAACAGGAAATGTCATGTTCTACACTTTGGGGTACTGTTTCAAGGTGGATGACCCCAACAACCTCAAATTTGTCCAGGAAAGCTTTAAGGAGTTGGTCTTAGGTTACATTCAAAACTGTGAGCCTTCGTCAAAGGGCGTGACCCTGGCGGCATGGTGAATTTTGATGTTTCACCATGAAACACAAAATTGCTAGAACTGAAACAAATGTAGTCCAACCTCTCCCAAACTTCACAGACATGATGAGTCCCGCCCTGAATAGATTCATATGACCATTGCCAGCGATGGTTAGAGCACCACCTAGTTTGAGCAGGAAATATCAGGTTTCATACTTTGCTGTACTGCTCCTCATAGGTTGAGTCCATCCACCTAAAAAACTGTGAAAATAAACAGACCTTTATGATGCTTAAGTGTGAAAATTGTGAGGTTTCACTGAACGGCGCACCGTAGTGGCAAGGCGAATCACCGTGAAATAGGACGTAGGTTTCGAGGGACTTGGAAAGCTCTAAAACTCATGAATCTTGGCACAGACCTGCAATGTGATGAAGGCTTTCATGTTTTATGGTCGTTTTCATGGAATATTGCAATATGGCTCCACAGCGCCCCCTATAAAATTTTTAAAACACAGCCCCTGCACTATGCTTGATCTATGAGTCTGAATTGTGGCAGACTATTATGCAAGAAATGAAGACATAAATTAGTCTATTGGAACCATATACTAAATGAACCATAAAACTGCTGTACTCAAAGACACATTGTCCAATGTCTCCCAGACTTCACAGGCATGATGAGAGTCGAGCACCAAACACATTGATATGTCATTTGTCAGCAATAGTTAGAACGCCACCTAGGTAGGGAAGGGGAAATGCAAAGTATTTGTTGATACATTTGTATTTGTTGATACAGATGAAATTTTAAATGGTGATTCCACAAATGACATACATCAGTGTGACATTTTGGTAAATGGTATTCTCCATTGTCACCTAGTGGGCATAGGAGATGTTCAGCAGGGCTCGACTGCGCTGTGATGAGAGGGCCCTCTTGCCTTCATCTTTAATTTAAAATTGCTTTTATTTAAAGTCAGCTAATAGTCAAAATTATTGTTTTCATGGTTTGTCTTACTTTGTCCCGTTGTCATGCTTTTTTTTTTTACTAACAAAATTTCAAATTCTATTATGTTTTTCATTCTGTTGGTAGATATTGTTTTACAAAGTTTCAAAAGTAATACTGAAGACTAGATATCGTCTGATATTGATTTACACAGAAAAAAAAAGAATTTTAGTCTTTTCCTCAGTGAGGTGTACAGCTTGCTAATGTAGCACTGCTATCAGATTGATACTCAGTGTTGACAGATACTCAAAGCCAAAGATTGTACCTGATTGTCATGACTGTCATCATGAATGTGCGGATTGCTGTATCACTACTTGCTGTGTTAAGTAGTATGCAAACACTGGATCAAAGGTTTTCATGTGACTGTGGTTTTGTCATACTGTCTTAACACAGTCGTTAGAGCATTATAAAAATTAATTACTCATGTTTTATTGAGAAATTCCATTTTTATTATGAAGTAAGTCATTACATGTGAGGCCTTGAAGGAAAGGATTGAATTTCTGCTTAATTAAAAACTAAATTCTGAAATATTCAAATGAATCAAAGGGGTGGTATACAGCAATCTGGCCATAAGGGGAAAAAAAAAAAAAAAGACTCCTGTTTTGTTTCATTTGCTGTGGACATTCTCTCCGATTACACAGCAGCTTGCCAAAAATGATCATCTATTGATGCAAAATTAATTTTAACACTTTATTCAAAGCTCTACAAATTTACAAGCATCTGCCTAAAAATAATTGCCAGGAGTACAGTCCTAGAAACATCTATAGTTGGCATTGAAGGACAACAATTTTAGCAAAGCTGGAAAACACTTCTATTAAAAACAAAACAAAAACAAAGGGGAAAACAAGAACAACACACGCACAACAAGGTAAGCATATAAACATGCTTACCTTGTGTATATGCATTTGTTTTATTTGAGCATACATTGAGTCTTTAGTGGGATTTTTCCTAATCTCTTTGTTTCACCGTTTTCACTTTGTTTCACTCTCATCACACTTGGCAGAAACAAGCAGAGGACAGACTGGTGAAATTAAGATAACATTACTGATTGCTGCAAGTGCCGTAAATGCTACTCTTTACCACATTTAGCAACAAATGACAAGCGCAAAACTGATCTGATACAAAAATGAAACAATAGCCAGTGTGTTTGCAGTTGGCATTTTATTTGCCAATAGGATAGTGGCAGTCAACAAAACTCTCACGTAATGAAAATGTGTGGCTGAAATATGGATTCCTATTCCCAACAAAACCATTTTGGCTTTGATTTATCTTAAAAGATGTCTTTTTAAGATAAATCTGAATGTCGTTTTATATGTTACAGCCAGCTATTACTTTAAATACATTGAAAACATGTTTTAAAATACACATTGTACTCACTCCACATTTCTTAATGATGCAAGTGAAAATGAAGGGCAACTTTTAGCAAGCAGTCTAATACAAAGTAATGGAACAACTTTCACTTTCCTTTTTACCCTCATGTATGAATCTAAGGCGTGAGTGGAGTTTCAAATATTGACTCACTGATTCATCAGTACATGGCAAAGCCTTTAGGAATCCTCAAGCAAGATCTCAGCGTGTCTTTGAAGTTTTGTATAGCATATGTGAAGATGTGGACTGTTCCTCTGTGAATATTCCTCTCATAGCTAATATTTTTTGCTACAGCCACAAATAAAGAATAATAAATAAAGATTTTTTTTTTCTCAAAATCCATTCATCCATCCAGCCATTAATTTTCAAGTCACAGTAGCAAGAGGCTTAGCAAGGTATTCGGAGAATCCCACTCCCAAACACCTGTTTCTAGCTCTGTTTTGGGACCCTTAAGTGTTCTGTGGGTGATACCCTGGGGTCTTCTCCCAGCTGGATGTGCCTAGCAAGCCTCCAAAGGAAAATACCCTATCCTAATCAGCTTCCTGTACTACCTCAGCTAGCTCTGTTTGATGTAAAAGAAGCAGCGTCTTTACTGTAAACTCCCTCTGGAAAGCCGATACCTGGCAACCTATGGAAGAAAAATCAATTTGAACCCAAAGGTCATGACCTTAGGTCATGATTTGAACGTAAAAGCGTCCCTCATCCCAGGAGCCTGTTTAATACTTGAAGTCAGAGCATATCCTTAGTCACCATCATGAAGGGAGAGGAGTTAAAAACCTGACAGTCTATCATCCATTGGAAATGTGCTTGACTTTGTACCACTTTGGTTACACAATGACTAGGATCATATGAAAGTCAGTAGTACCTTATGCCACTCACAAGTTTCCCAGGGTGCATATAGTTGTTGTGCTCCTCACAAAACTTTCCACAGTGGAAAAGAGCCCACTGTTCGATGGCCACTGCTTCTCCTGAGCCCACAGCTTGGCAGCCAGTTGAAGCCTCCTGTCATGATTCGCTGTGTAGCAGGCAGGAGGAAGGACCCAAATGCAGGACTTGAACACGGAAACGTAACTTAAAAACGGCAGCTTTATTGCTGGAAAAACACTCCAAAAAATAAACTTGTGCAAAACAAACAAAAACCCCAAACATGGAAACTAGGACCCGAAACTACTAGGAAACAGGGAGCACGGAGACAACACACAGCATGGAGAGGGTACAACATGACAACAAGCAGGGGAAGACTGAGGACTAAAATGTACACCGGAGTAATCAGGGAACGGGAGACAGGAGGGAAACACAGCTGGGATTAATTAGGCAGAACGAGAGAAGAGGAGAAAAACTATACACACTGACATAGCACATGAGACTATCAAAGTAAAACAGGAAATACGACACATACGCACAGACACAGACTCAGAGACATGGGCTTCACACTACGACATAACTGACTCGGTAACAGGCAGACAAGGGTGAGTAGACAGGAGACGTGGGACCAGGACAGGCACAGAGAAAACATGGGGACAGAGGCTGAACACAGGCTAAGAAATACGAAGGAAGGAACAACTAAGATCACTAGGCAACAACAAAAGGTAACCAAAACCAGCAATAACAATCATTAAAGAATATTAAACTAAGAACTGAAACACAAATACTGGGTCGGAGACCCAGTACCGTGACACCTCTTTTGCAGCACCCAGGAATAAAACTTTAGTGAGGCTAAGCTGTATGACTCCCTGATAACTGGATCACATCCATCCCTCCCTCTTTTTAGATGCATCTTATACATACATTACCAGTAACATATATCTGTGATGGAATAAAAATAGCAGCCTGGAGCACTGCTGTGAGCATCCATTGACTTTACTTTTTGTGTCCCCTGATGCTGGAGTCACAGCATTCCTGTGCATTAATGTAAACAGCTTATGTTTGTTACTTTATGTAGTAGCAAAGATGCAATTGTAATTATTTTCTTAAATTACTGTCAAATTAGTTTTTATTCGAAAGAATGAATGAAAATGATTTTTTTGGGGGGGGTCATAACTGACTCATATAGCGTAGTTTAATTAGAGCGTGTGCAGTCATAAACAAGACAAATACAATATTTTACACAGATTTCACACTGTATTATCACTGCTTATGAGGGTTATAGTCTGTTGAGAAAGAAAGAAATCTATACTACATTGTCAAAAATTAAAACCAAAAATGGTCAGGCATTCGTTGGCTGAGGTTAAAAACATCATTCTACACCTTTATACTATGCTAAATATCCCCATTACTATACCTTGACATCTGATGGGTGACAAATGACCTTCTTACTGATGCACAGGAGGAAACTCTAGGCGTATTACTCTATTTAGGTGAAAATATCATTCTTTATGTAGACATTCAATATACAACAGAGAACAACAAAGAAATAACTTTAATTTGCTACTCCCACATATGGACCTTGACCTAATCAATTCTGTTTCCCCAGTGTACACAGCTCTGGAAACCCTCGGTGAATTTGGTGTTATTGCATTTGAGATGCAGTAGCTTTAATTTGCTAGAAAATGTGGTGACATGGTTGGATATTGGTTGGAACATTCGTGTTCTTTTACATTTCTTTTGCAAAGACAGTGTAAGTGAAAAAACAATTAACTTAATTAACAAGGCTGTAGTACAGCACAGCACAGCACAGCACAGTACACCCCAGCTGATAGTCACAGCAGTATTGCCAGGCACATTTTTTTTATTAGCTCTATTAACTCTTGTGTTTCTTTTTATGTATTTGCAGTATTTCTCTGTAAGTTTGTAGCACTTGAATCACAAGACTGTGTTAATTTTCCCTCTTCTTTATAGTGAATTTCCTAATTATTTTATTCTTTATAGTTCAATGTTTCTGTTTTTCATGAATACAAAAAAAAAAAAAAAAAGACTACCACATTTTTCAAGCCTTTGAATAAGATTTGATCAAACTCATACTGTTCTTGAAATAGCCCAAACCACACTGAGTAGCATTTGCTGTTCCTAAATGAGAGACCTTAAAGATGTACCTTATCGGCCTGGACAGCGGGGAAGATGCCTTAAAAAGCAAGATTGGCTTTTTTTTTTTTATTTCATGCATAAAACCCTGAGCTGAAACTAATGGATTTGGGGCCTCACAAACGGCCAATACCTCCCCCACAGCTGACTCCCCATATGTCTATTTATTCATGCTGAGGTAAGCTGGAGGAATTCATTTGCTGTCAGCTAGTATTGAATTTGAGATTAGTTTTTATTTCAGCCTCTAAAACAGCTCTCTCTGCCTTCCACTTTTGCGTCGATGCTGAGTCTTGCGTTGTCTGAGGAGTCTTAGAAAACATGCGTGTATCACCATCTGGCAGCAGGTGACAGATATGAGCAAAGCCGGCTTATTTCATAATGACCTCCATCTTTATCCCACGGCATTCCCCAGCTAACTTCCTGTTAGGATTCTGGATCACTGCGCTTCTCTGATAGAGAACTTTTATCATTTTACTTTCTGTATTTTATGGGTCTTGGTGTTGGACCTGCCATCAGATTTTGACAGTCTGGGTTCAGCATGACTTTGACTCTTTTTTTTTTTATGTCTTACAAGGCGTAACAGTCTGTCAACCAGAGTTTCAGTGTTGATTTTAAATTGAAAACTTTCTGTTGTCCAGATGTCTTTGCAATATGCATCTGTTCTCTTTTTAGGCCAGTGAGTATACCTCCAAAATAAAGCCTTCCTGGGAAGAAAAGAAATTTCTCACTGATTTCTTGGGCCTGTGGATTTCAGACTGGTGTAGTGTATAGAACCTTAATGTTCGATTACCAGAAAGCAAGCTTGACAATCATTTTGCATTCCCTACCGCATCTTACTTTCATTCCCGTTAGGGCAACGAAAGAGTTTCAGAGAGTTTGCATCAGTTTGAACTGAGCCCCCTAGGCACAGCCCCAGGAACTCAATCCCTTCTCATTATTCTTATTCGCCCTTTTAATAACAGTTGCCATGGTGCTGGCAACCAGGTAAGTTTAGCACCATAACCAAACATACAGTACTGCGCAAAAGTCTGGAGGCACCCTTCAATTCTTTGTATTTTAGTCCCAAGGAGCCAGACCTTTTTGCAATTTTTAAACTGGTGTTAAACAGTAGTTCTCTGGCCTTCCTGAACATCTTTCAGGGTTTTCCTTTGTTGCTTTTTCACTCATTTTCAGTCCAGTCCTTGTACCTGAAATGAAAGAAAAATTTTTTTTCGTTTATTAAATCACCTATGAATCTATGACCTATGAATCAATCAAGCATAAAAAGGCACTTAACTCAATTGATGAACCAGTGCTATGTCCACACATAACAGACAGCTGAGCAAAGAATAATTTTTAAATATTATCTTTAGCTACTTTAATACTAGCAGCCTGCCACAAAAACAGTTGAATGTATGAAAAATGCCAAAGATAATACAGTTTGACAGACAAAAAATATTATTTTTACACCAACAAGGTGATTTTCAAAGAGCTATTGGTCGAAAATTTGACATATCTCAGCATGGTGTGTAAAGTGTACTTTAAAAAAAATTGAGGAAACTTGATAAGTGGAGGACAAAAAAGAAGTGCCATGCCTAAAAAACAATGTACAGCAGATGAACAGTATTTGGAAGTCATGTCCTTAAGAAATAGGACAAAAAATTCTGCCCATCTAGTTGATCCATCTACTGTTCCCTGAAGCCTTAGCAGAAATGGTTCTCAGTGGAAAGGCGGCTGTCGAGAAGCCATTCTTAATGATGGGAAACTGGGAGAAATAGGTGAGATATGCCAGATTACATGAGAATTAAACTGAAAATCAGTGGGAACAGGTTTGATGGAATTATGAATCAAATTTGAAAATGTTGGTTCAAACCATTGTCAACATGTGTGGAGGAGGTGAGGAGAGAGGTACAACTGTGAGTGCCTGTAGCCATCTGTGAAACATGGTGGAGGCTCTGTTATGATTTGGGGCTGCATTTCAGCCAGTGTTGCTGAGGATCTTGTCATAATTGATGGGATTATGAAAAAAGTGTCCTCGCATTTGAATCAACCATGTAATATCATCTGGAAAGCCTCCGACCTGCAACAGCTTCATTTTTCAATATGACAATGATCTCAAACACACTGCCAGTGGAGTAAAAGCGGACTTGGATAGAAAAACATGCACAAGAACACTGGACTGGCCTTCCCAGAGCCTAGACCTCATCATTACTGAAACAGTATAGGATCATCATGACTGTGAAGAGAACAAAAGGCATCCAAAGAAGAATACTGGGAAAATATTCCTGAAGACTGCTTATACCAGTTACAAGAAAGTTCAGGGTGTATTTAAAAATGTGGTTGGCTTTCAAGCTTGTAAAAATTGTACAAACTCTGTTTTTCCCTTATATATTGCATTTCCAAGGACGTTTGCACATGCTTTAATAAGTCACTGCACTCACTTCCCATTTTACTTGCAAATTCAAAGAAATGTGACGCGGCTTCAGTCATATGTTGAAGATAAATGTTTACCTAATTAAAATCAGAATCAGAATACTTTATTAATCCCTAAGGAAATTATGTGGTTGCAGTTGCTCCAAGACAATAAGATCAGTAACAGACTGAACTAAATTAAATTATAAAATATATTACAAAGTTAGAAAATATAGGAAATAGCTGTAATATATACAAATAGCTCAATTATAAATTTTCAGAATATTACAGAGATTAACTATATGTGGTTGACATTTTACTCTAAACTGTAAAACTTTGTTATTTGTTATAGTCACTTTAATAAGGCAAATGATTCATCTCATGTTTGTCTTCCTTTCAAGTTCCCGTGCAATTTTGTTTTAATAAAGGCTGCACAATAAAGAGTAATCTAGTAATCATTCATCTCTCCTTTCTGTTTTGAGGGACATGCTACATGTAACAAAGATTGTAATTAGACAGCCTTTTAGTCTGTGTAACTTTTTTGAAGGTTTATGCTTGCAGAAAGGAACAATGAGGTCCCTTGTCAAACATCTCCACCCTTTCAGAGAGTTATTTTGAGTCTTGAGTACTCACAGGAATCCAGAGACACGAGGATGATACCTGTCTCTCATACGGCTTAGTTACCCTAATGATGGAATATTCCTACTTCTGTGCCATTACTGAAATGCAAATGCTTTCTGGTAAACACAAATGAATTCCCCTTCCACCTCAAAAAGAAATGTTTATCGTAATGAAGCATTGACTACCACAGGAATCACTCTTATGCTTCTGAAGAATAACATGTAATCTCTGTTGTACCTTAGTAATTAACCAGGAAACGAATGTCACACATGTTCCTGTCCTTGTTGTCTGTGTTTTTTGTTCTTGTATTTATTTTTTTATTTTTTTTATCAGAGACACTGAATTAAAGTGTAATTCAAGGTGATTTGTAACAGCACATGTGATTGCTTTGTATAACAAACCAAAAGACACTCACACCCTCAAATATTTCCTCCCTCTCAACTTTGAAAATCAGAGAGTCTTTTTACTTTAAGCCACAAGGGTGACAATTTGACGTGTCAAATGAGAGGGGAAGATTTAAATTAAGAATTTGTTATGGCATTTTATTTCAGATCTTTTATTGGCTGACATCCCCTGGGAATGCTGCGATAGGTTTGAAGGGTTTAAATTAAATTTTGCTGAAGTGTGGTGGCAGTGTGGTTTGCTTCTGACAAGTCTGTACCTTCAGATGTTTGCATTAAAGTTTTATGAAGGTTACCAGCTGATTATGCATTACCGCAGGGATCAACCAAGTTCTACTCACATGATCGAATGATCCATGCCAGAAATGCGTAGTTTATGCTTTTCCTGCACAGAACTTTTCCTCCCTCGCTCCCTCGCTAGGACTTCAATATCTGCTTGCTTGCAGAAAAAAAAACCTGTGCAGAGTGGCTTTCAGTTTAGCATGACATCAAAGCTGATCTAGTTTTGTTGGTTCTTCACCCAGGAAGCGGAGTCCTGCTGAGGCCCATGTTCACCAAACAACCTGGCAGTGTGGTGTTTCCCATTCGTTCTGGTGAAAACCGCAGAGAGGTGGTGTTTAGCTGTGAGGCCCAGGGACACCCACCTCCTTTCTACAGGTAACAGCTGCAGACATGGCTTTATGCATGCTTCCCAAGTAATATTCCAGACACGGAAAAGGAAGCCAGAAATTTTCTTAAAAACTGTACAGTATGGATATTTTTTTATTTTTATAAATTGGGGATGTGACAGCTGTGATTGACAGCCAGTACAGTCTGATTACAGTTTCCTAAGCTTTATCTTCCCTAATTCCAGTAACTGAGTTGGACCGCTTGTATTTTTGTGCTGTTTGTCCCTGTTGGAGCCTTTTTAATAGAATCTAATAGAAAAACCATTTCTGTGTTCCACTTTAGGTAAGTGAAATTCTATTAATCTGTTACTTAGCCTTAATTAAGAAGTATATGGTTCCTTGCATCACAGCCATATAGTTTATGGATGCAGCTTGTTAACCAAGCACACGAGTGTTGGCTAATAATTTATCATTCCATTCTGTCATTCAAATAGTTCACTTCAAAAGCAACATGGCATGTGCATAACATTAACAATAAGGCTTATATTAACCTATAGTACAAAATTTTTAGAAAACCCAAGTTTAGGCTGGATTTATCGCCTTAATAAAGCTGATTTGATGTCATGACTCATTCTTTTTAAATTATTAATTAACCGCCCTTAGTTGCAGGTGTTTTTTATATTTGCACTGGGGTGGCTGTGGCTCAGGAGGTAGAGCAGGTCATTCAACAATCTACAGAAGGTTTGTGGTTCTAGTCTGCATGCCAAATATCCTTGAGCAAGATACTAACTCCAACTTACTCTCCAACACATCCACTGGTGCATGAATGTGTGTGAATGTTAGATAGAAAACACTTAAGCATAGAAAAAGTGCTTGTATGAATGAGTGAATGAGGCATGTTGTATGAAGCACTTTGAGTGCTCCAGGAGAGTAGAAAAGCACTACATAAGAATAAGTCCATTTACCATTTACTGATAGCTTGACACTGATCGATACAGTTCAGTGAAAGAGCTTCCTGTCGTTGCTATCACTAACTAGTGAAAAATGATCAAGAGAGTCATGCACCAAGCCTCTCTGTTGTCATGGTTGAGACTGAGTGATAGATGGAGTTTATGTCAAACAATAGGAATAATATGACAGAAACTGTCTGTCTGCTCCAGGCTTTCTTTACAGTCCCACTGGTAAAGATGCACAGACACTGCCAGGGCGCATCTGATCTGAGGTTATCACTATGATAAACGTGATACAAATCACTTGATTGATTGAGGTGCAGTAAACAGTTGCTGCAGGTTGTCCTTGTTCAATACACATACCCTGTGTAGCTGAGGGGTCCCAGTGCTAAAAAACAGATTAATGCACAGTTCTAAAATGTTGACAAATTAAAATGAATGAGAAGCAATGATTTACTTTAAAGTGCATCAAGCGCATAAGCTATTAATTTATAATCTATCAAATGGGGCTACATAGCTGTTTCCTGGCAGGGTAATTAAATACAAATCGCAAAAACCAAGCATTTAATGTGTAATAGCTCAAAACGATCCCTCATACATAAGCATATGCGGTCGTTAATGTAGCTTGAAGATCCTTGGTGTTATGCCTAATGGACACAAATTGAAATGAATGTACAAGATGTTATCACTTGGATCGGTGGAATACTTAATAAGCAATTGGTCACTTTAGTTTTTAAATGAAAACTCGTTGACGAGTTCAAATCTGCAAATTGTTCTGCCCTTCTTAGTTCAAGTTCTGAGAGCACGCCTCGCTTCACATAAAATCAAATTTTGTTTTAATTGGTTCTTTAATTATAGCAGGTGCCACCAACTGTGGCAGTTGGTACACCACATCAGTAACTGATTTCCAGATTGATGACAAGCTGTTGTGATATCTCTTTTGATGATGGGGTTGATATTTAGACAGACATATCAGGGCATGTTATGGCCTGTTATTGTCTTTTTAACAAAGGTCGTGTGCCAGCCAGTGGGGGGTTTGATTTAGTGTGAGGTTCAACAAAGATGCCACATGTTGGAAGGTTTGTTTCAGAGGTATCAAGGACAAATTAATTTGTCCATAACTACCAAGCTATCATGATGCCATGTGGCCCCTAAATTTGTGTCATCTGAAAATCTGTTTCAGCTGCAAAACAAATCATTTAATCAGTCCAGACAACATATCTGCTGGTGAACCCCGTATTGCTGCATATGTCCCCGTTCCCTCGCTTCTTCAAAGGTGCCCCTCTCTCTGTTTGTCTTAATCCTTAACACTGTCCACGACAAGAAAGTCCGAAATAGAAACCTCAAAGTTCCTTCTTCCCAAGGGATGTGATCATCTAATCTATTCTGCATTATTCTCCCTTTTTCCCTATTTTTCTCAGTTACTTTCCTTACTCTAAGTGCCCTGTGTACACTGGCATTGGCTGACTATAAGGCAAAAACCATCATGTCAACTCTTAAACTGGCCACATTTATCTAATTGGGAAGGTGGCTATGAAACAGAGTGGAACAATTTTATCCTTTGGGTCTGTTTTTTGCTAAACATCGGTTGTAGAACATTTAGGGCATACACTAAATGAAAACTTAACCTTGAAGTCTTTGCAATCATTGAGGAGGTTATGGTCATGTGCTGCATTGTTAACTCGGCAGGTTTCTTGGTACATAAACCTTAATTAAGCAAATCAACTTAAGTCGCCCAAAGATTTTAAATATTGAAAGTCGATTATGTTCCTTGTGGAATAAATGGAATGGAAAAAAATGATCATGAAGCATTTGAACTGAAAGACATCAATAGAAATAAACAGCTGTTTGAAATTACTGTTGATGATTGCTTCTCATTTAAGTATATTTATTCAGGTTTTCCTGCAGCATACATCAGTCACTGTCATTTCCTTTATTATTTGTTATCCAGTATGAATTAAATGGATGCATATGGCTTTGTTTCTGAATCCCTAACAGTCCGTGACTTTATCATAATTTTATTATCAGACACTCTTCTTATGTGCATGACATTATTATGCGGATGAAAGCGTCATGCGCTTGCATTCACAGGTGGAAGCTAAACGACTCTTTCATCACGCCCAGACCGGGGTCTCGTTACTCTCTCATGGGAGGAAACTTACACATCGCACATCTTAATAAAGAGGAGGACGTCGGCATCTACCAGTGCATGGCATCGAACTCTTTTGGTACAATCGTGAGCAGAGAGGCCAGCCTTCATGTTGCATGTAAGTTTGTGCTGTATTTACACATCCAAGTTTATTCGCAGGCCTTATCTGGTCCGGATTTGCCAGTCGTTTCACTCAGTGGAGGTTGGATCTGAAGACTAAAATTTTGAAAATGAAAATGGAAATAAAGCTTTCGAGCCCATTCCTCATCTCTTCTTGGCTTCTGGCTTCTACCCCAAAATTGCAGCTGAATCTGGCAATCAGGATTTGCTGTGAGTAATGTAGGTGCTATTTTCACAGTTAACAAGAGAACGTGGAATTGAAAAAGGTAATTTAGCCGGTCCTGCTTGTTGATCCTATAACACTCTTGTGAGTATGGCATATATATTGTGAGTAGAAGTGCACTCCTCGGTAGAGCACTTTTATAAGAAAGCTGCAGTATACCGTGTGCAACTTTAGCATGGTTACATCTTTATTTGTCATACGCAAAAACAAAGCCTTTAATTCAGCAGTTGTCAACAGTTTATGTTCTTTTCTCTTTTATTATTTCTCTTCTGTTGTGTTAAGTTCACTCAGATTTGACTTCACTTCATTTGAGTTTAGTTCAGTCTCTTCTGCCTTAGAATAGTAAAAGCTTCATTGAACATCAGACACTGTGGTTCACTGAAAAGAATAATGCCCCAGTAGAGTTCTCTGGAAATTGTTTGTTGGCAGACCTAAGTCAACCAGCAACAAGAGACAGTAGGCTGATAATGTTGAAATTATTACTAGAAAACCCAAATGAATGGGCTATTTTTTATGTCCTTTTATGATTCAATCCTTTGACCCTGATTAAAGCTCCAGTGCTAGCGTTTACTCTGCTAGGTGTTTCTAAACTTCTCACGCTGCTGTGATGAAGACTGCAATTGCGTTGTGGGCCTTGACAGATCCCTTATAGCTGATGGTTTACGGCCTTTATCCATCACATTTTATAAGACCAGAGTCTAAGGCATCTCTCGTGGCAAGGTGAACTTGAGTCCTCCACTCTTGATGGGCAGCTCATATCAAATGACAACCCTGATATCTGGGAACAGATGGTGCGGCTAGATTGAATTCTGATGTCTGTTTCTCTGCCACAGTAGACGCAGTGATGATCCTTGGCGGGAGAGCACCAGAGATATTCATCTTGCAACTATTTGGCAATTCTTTGTCGCAAAGCAGCATTAAATCTTCAGCATATAGAGCAAATGTGTGTGCTGAGCTGCCAGTGGGCTGTTGATCATATTCACATTTCCTATCAATTTTTGAGGACAGACTTGAACTGTATGTCACTGTTATTGGTCTCATCAATCGCCCGGGCCTGACCTGAGACCTGCTGCTTTTGTCAACGGATGAGGACAAGCATCAGTGATGATGTGTCATACATCTTATTTATTGCTCTTGGTTTAACTTAATTAAGTGTGCTGTGTGATTGAGTGGGTTTCAGGTCAAGGGAATCATTCACAGAGGAGCAGTCTGCTATGAAAGTCAGCATCATGTCATTTGTAACAGACTGTGACTCAGAATAGCTGAAAATGCTTTTTCAGAAATCAAGGGGATTGCACTCCTTCAACTAATAACTTTATGAGCCAAAGACCAAGGTAATGGCACGAACAGAGTGAATATAAAGAAAAACATTGCACACAGAACTTTAAGGCACTGCTGCTGAAAACAAATTTAGAACAGCAACAGCAGAATTCTCATAATTGAATATTTTCCTCTCTTTAACAATGTAATCAGTCTTTGTTGTTGGTGAACAAGATTAAAGTCTTAGATTTGCACCATCTAATGGTTCTAATATCATCAAATTTGTATTTCATGGAAGTTTATTGCATATATAATAATTGAGCTGGCCTACATTTTTAATCCTTTGAAAGATGAATGATGTAACAGTTTCTGTTACCATCTGGTATGGGCTTAAATCTCTAAAAGTAGAAAGGGGTCCTGATCCTGTTGACAATACACAGTTACACGTTTAAAAGGTTCTGCTTGCCTGCTGGGAGTGCTGGAAGGAATAATTTAGTTGGTGATCGAGCCAGATTAAGTTTCTTAATCCCCTAGGGATGTTTTTTTTTTTAATGTAAGTGAAAGGATTTTCACTGATGCAAGATGCAACGTTATATAAGAGATTGCAAGGCCTGCAAATGAGGCAAAGTGTATTGAATGTGTGTCCTGAAGACGGAACATGCCACTGCCTAGATTCTTTGCAGCTTATAAAGCCACAAGGGTAACACAGTGTTTAATGAAGAGTGAAATAGCTGTATTTATGACTGCAATCTAGGATGTATTTCCCTTGTATCTTGGTGCCTGTGATTTCTGTAATATCTGTAATTGCATAAGACATGATTTTTTTTAATGCCACCTTGATGGAGATAACCCCGACCGGAGTTGTCTTTAGGTTGTCCATCAGGGCAATATCTTTTGAGTCCTTCGGGGAATTTCTTCAAGTTTTATCATAAAGTTTAATTTGCACTCAAGTATGAAGTTCCTAGATTTTGTGGCCAAAGCTCAAGGTCTCTATGACCCCACTCTATCCTATTCTCAGGAGTACTTGCAGCGAATTTCATCACATCTGTGACAGATGTTTCCTTAAACTCAAGCATGAATTGATTAGAATACGGTTCTCAGAGATCAAGGTGTCTGTCAAGTTATTTAAGTATGTGCAGCTTCCCCGCTTGAAATAGACTAATGCGTTTACCCGAAGGTCACCTTTCCCCGTGCTTATACGAATCAACAATCTCACACATACGATCACCAAGCCTAAATAATGGAGCCACATGTAAATGGCAGCCAACCTGTGGCATAAAGGTGATGCTACGTAAGCTAGCGGTGCAGTGATTTTGAGCAGTCTCCTCAAACAGTTTTCCTGCTTAGTTAACAATGACTTTTCTTACCGGCTGTCTCCCTGGACTTTGCACCATTCTGTGCAGCAATAACGCCTTATCTTAGCAGTGTAAATCTTAGCAATTTATTGATGCTGTATAGCTCTCCTTTTTTATGGTCTGGGCACAAAGCAGACTTTCGCTTCTACCTGGCTTTCTTTCCTGTCTGACCTTAAAAAATAGCCGTCAAGAATGAATACTCTAATTACTTTTTCACACAAACATGTAATTGAATATGACGACGGAGTGAATAGCCTGTATTTCTAGAAGGTAAAAGTTCAGTGTCACTGTGACATCATACTGTTCTGCAAAACAAAACTGTGACCATATTTTCATATTTATGAGGCAACTAGTTACACTAATCGCTACATGTTTTCCCTGCCTTTATAACTGGAAAGATGCAACAGTTTCATACTTTCTCCCACTCTTTTCTTTGTGCTGCCGCTTTTCAAAAAAAAGTGAGGACTTGACATTTTACACAGCCTCAGCTTTTTCTGAGCTTCTAAGATTTCTGTGTCTTTCTTTTGTTTGCTCTTCTTATTTCCATCAGCTCTGTGGCTTGTTCACTGCTTTTGACAAGGGTGAAAATTAAGACTTTCTTTTTTTTCTTCTTTCTTTTTTTGCAGAAGAAAGGCCATGTGCACTTAACAGTTGTACTTGTCAAGAGACACCAGCAGTGAGAAATAGGCTCCTTTGATGTTTATCACTCCTTAAATGTCATGCATCACACGCTGTTAAGGTTTTACTCAATGATTCTTCTCTGAGAACAGAGATTGGAGGGGAGGCAAGAAAAGACGCAGACAAAATGAGAGAAGATGACGGTTTCACAGTAATGGTCATCACAGTTATTTATTTATTTGGTTTCCTCATTAGTAACTTGCAATTCATCGTCTGCAAGATAGTTGAATACTTATTATTTTTGCAACTAGATAGAAGAAATTTATACTGATGAATAACCCATCTTTCTACAGTTGAAATCATTTTTTTAGCCGCTCTGTTTTTTCATTCTTCAACACAAAATTATACAGTGTAAAACTGATTACTATAGTGTAAAGCTATAATTATATAGCTTATTATTTATTGCATCAAAAACAGCTAAATGTTAATGGCAGTGCTGAAACGTAAATAAATGGGCTGAGGAAAAGCAACACAGTATAATATTTTTATAGCTTGACATCAGACTTATTACGTGGCTAGCCTCATACATGGTAGTGATGCCATACTCTGTTAAATGTACTTATCTGGAACTTTAACCACGGAATCCTGAGCCACCCTTTTCAATCTTTTCTCCAACAGTAACAAGATAAGAAAAAAAAAAAAACAGAGTGAGGAAAGCTCCAAAATCATCTTAGCAAGGCACTTCATTATGTTATGCCTTTGCATTACACATACTATTTTGTTAGCTAATAGGATTTTATCCTACCTTGGCATTTCATATTACTCTTCCAGCTGTTTAAAGATGCTGGTTATTGTCAAAATGCAAAATGGGTGACACATTTGTTGTCAGCATCACATGTGACATTTGTTACTGCAATCTTAAATCCAAATAGCGTGAGGTGGTAGGTGCAATTTCTCTGACAATAAAAACTCTGTTATGCCTTTTGTCTAATAGCTGGGAAAAAATTTGAGCTGGAATTCTGACAGAGTAGTTTCACTTTTTAGTTTCACTACAATTTCCTCTTGTTCATTACAATGGGTCACATTGAAGGAGTTAGCCCAAAAATGCAAATTCATATCCAATTTCATGGATCTGAAAACACTCCAAATAGCCTGAACCCTGCCATGGAGAAGCACAAGGAGGTGCAGTGTGATGGGCTTGATAAGATGATGCACGTGGTGCCGAACAGCTTGGGTTGTCAGGCATTGTTGGCTTTTAGTGTGTCTAGCTCATTTATGCCCCGCTATACACCAAAGGAATGCTGATCAGGACAGACTCACTCCCAGTGTGAGTTGAGCACCTCTGGGTTTTTTTTTTTTTCAAATGTATGAGCCCAGAAATTTTTGTATATAGTATTATAAATAAATAGTATATATTTATATATCCACCAAAAACATACTTGCAACAGTTACAACCTTGTAACTATTTTTTTAACAATGTGAATGCAGTAAGTAGTTCTTTTTTTAGTGTTGTACAGCAGGTACATTAAATCATAGTTAGACTGACAAGAGACGTAACACACTAATGCATTTCGAACATTCTACATCTTCTTTAAGACATAGAAATTTAAACTGCTATACAAAGGAGAAAAATTTTTGCACTTACATTTTATAGTGATTACCATAAAATGCAATTTTTAATTTTCATCATTACTTTTACAGAATTTAGGGGGGGAAAGGTCCTAAAGGAACATTATTACTTGCTGTGCTCTAATAAAGCTCTACTATGAGGGAGAATAAAGATTTTGAAAAGTTGTATTATAGGAACTATAAGGAAAATGGCCCATTTTGTTTAAAATCATTGCAAGTCCACAGGGTGTTGTCGTTTTTATGATTATACTATTTCTTATCTTTAATAGTGTGTGATTCCTCACACTATTAAAGCCACATCAAATCGTTCAAAGTATTTGCAAATGAAGCTGCTGTGATACACCGTCCAGTCCAGCAGGTAGTGGCTCTGGCAGGGCATCCAACATCCATTAATTGTACCTTTATCCTCTGAATGGTTAGCTGGAGCATATCCCAGCTGACAATGGATGAATGGCAGGGTGAAGTCAGTTGCACAGGGACAGACTCACACCTCTGGCCTAAATAGAGCCAAACCTACTGAGCATGTCTGGAAGAATCAACACCCAGAAACACAGGGTAGAGCAGGTACAGCAGGTTTAAAAGCTCCTGCTCCTTCTGTGAGGCTATCAGAGCAGGTCTAGTTTTAAGTGTCGTCAGATAGTTGGTTACCTTTCTCACGATAATAATATAGGAAGTTGTGGTAGATGTAAAAGTTTTGCAGCTTGCTTTTCAGCTTGCTAACAGTGTGTAATCATCCCTAGGAGAAGTGTGGGTGTAAATGATAAAATTTGTTACATCTATCAGAGTCCTTTGACTTGTGGTCAGTCATTCTTAGACTGTGCCATGTTTTGGCTTACCAGAACACTTTGAAAATGTCTGCTGTAAATAAGGCTGTGTTGAGCTTCCATGAGTGCAGACTTTCATGTCCTTTTCCGGATGGATTGCAATCACCTCCATTTAAAAAAACCACTACATCACTAAAATTTTAATTTGTCCAATACCTGTACTAAAAATAAAACTAATAACTCTTGTTTGGATGCCTACATGCTGAAACAAGATGAACTAACCTTGAGTCTCCTAAACAAATGCATTTGCAAATGCAAAAGGCATGTTTTCATTCTGACATTAGCCATTATCTCATTGTATAGCCTTACAGAGATAAAAGCATGCCTGTGAAGTTGTCTTGTTCAGATTCTGCCAGTAAATCTCAATATATACAGTGAGGCTGATAAAATTAGATGAAACTTGTATTTAGGGATCAGCCAGAAAAGGTCATTTTTCCAGGCTTACCAGTTTTAGAGATACAATATCAGTGTTCTAAATTGTGATTATCTTAAACCTTCAGTTTCTGTTCAGTGTGAAACAGATAATAGATGTGAAGAAGAAGAGATTCAGTGAAATTATATCTTATAGTTATTATTTTGTTATGGATCTTTATAGTGATTACTAGCATTAATAATTTTATATAACATTAAGTATGACAGTGTGTATTGCCTAATAATATAATATAATATAATATAATATAATATAATATAATATAATATAATATAATATAATATAATATAATATAATATAATATAATTTCCTAGATTGCCTCAGCAGCTTCAGGATATGTGTAGTAGTATTTATGTCTTGGAGAACCAAAAAAAAAAGTTATGATCTGCTAATTAATTTGTGAAAGTCATACAGCAGATTTTCATAAAATCATTTGTGAACTGAAACAAAAGCTTTCAGTTGTGATAATGTTCTGCTGGATGCAATTTTTCCATTAGTCACAAGGTCTGAAAAGATCATGCTCTGGTTTTATTTTGCAAACGCTCATCCTACTGTGCTCGTACACAGGAGGTGTCAGTTTTGCATTCTTTCTCCCTGTTTTTGAATTCAGTCTTGATTATGTCATTATATGGCAGCTGCGTATTTGGCTGCTACGCCTGCGATATCTCCAAGAGCCGCAGCAGGCAAGAAAAGGCAAAGTGTTCAAGGATTGCTGTCTCTATTTGCTTTCTCTCAGCAGGTTGTCAACAAGTAATCGGCCTCCATACAAATGATGTTTCAGTCTTAGTCATTTAATTGTTGCTGGTCTGTGTGCAGTGGATGAAACACAGAAAGTGATAACAATACGCCGTTCCAATTAAATTCACTCATGTGTGACTTATACTTGAAGAATTGCTTTCTGCTCCAGTCAGAAGTGTTTAGGACTTTATAGGACCATGTCTGCATTTATGCAAAACTACCAGCAGTATTTCAAAGCAAGCATGCATATCATATAACACCATTAAACTCTGGTCACTTGCCATGTGCTAACTAGATATGAAATTATTGAGCAACCACATATATGAGTTGCAAAGTTGCAGTGCATTTCTTTTCTTTTCTTTTCTTTTTATCTCAATAAACACCCAGACTTGTTGTGTTTGTGTGCTCATGGCTTTCATGAAAAATGAAATGATTATTTTTGCTTTATTGCTTTTGTGTTGTGGTAAACAGACTTGGAGAATTTCAAGACTCAGAGAAGAAGTCCAGTGAGGGTTCGTGAAGGTCAAGGAGTGGTCTTGCTCTGTGGCCCTCCCCCCCACTCTGGAGGTAAGATGGACTGCTCTCAATGTTTTTTTTTTTTCATTTCATTTTCTTTAAATATCCTTTAATATCTTCCTTACATATATCTGGCTTTTTTCTTTCTTTTTTTTTACTAGAAATGTAGAAATACTGTAGTATCACCTCTCTGATTCCTTATCTTCTCCTTTACTTGGACAAAGTGGAAGTAGTGTTTGCGCTCTCCAGCTCAGATCCCCTGGCTGTTTGTCTGTGTTGTTAAAGTCAACGAAGTGCGTTATTTTTACTTTGGGACACTCTGGTCTGTCAGCCTGATTTTCAGTGGGGGTGAGGAAAATCTTTGGCATACAGACTGGAGAGGTTGACTGTGGCTGGGGTCCTGCCAGGCTGAGTAATTAAGCCTCTCTCTGAAGGTACCTTGCTGGCTTCACATCATCTGCTTTCATCTATGACATTATCAATGTAAGCTAGCATCCAGTGCTATTAACTCCCACGCACCGGTCTTAAGATTGACTTTTTGCCAGGAAGGCTGAATGTAATTATCCACTGCATGGATGTAATGTTAGTGCACATGACAGAGGGTTTTACTGTAAATATAACAGTAAAGCTGGGTAATTCTTGACTCATCATTTTCTCCTCCATCATTTCTTAACTTAACTCTGCCCAAAGCCAACCAAACAATTTTCCCCTCGAGTTTTTATGAACCAAGTTCACGTGACATCTGAAAAAACATTGAGATGTGGCTTGCAACTCAAAAGGCACTAGTTTGAGCTGAATGACCAAATGCATTTCTCTGTGAAATGGGGCAGTATTGTCCCGCTGCAAGAATGAGTCAAAGTATCTGTGTGCATATTATTCCAAAGCTTCAGTGCTTTGAACTTCACAGGTTAGTTAAAATTTTCATTGTGAAACAGAAGAGAGGTTTCAGGCTTAACTTCACAAGACACATTAAGTCAGCGGATCAAGTTGTTTCGCTAACTCATCTACATGAGGCATTTTGTAGAGGGTATAGGATCCGTGGCAGTTGTCTGGCTTGAAATGACAACTGTAATCTCCACATTTTGACTTTTTTCTCAAAATAGTATTTCAACTTCAATCTCGAAATTTTGACTGTATTCTCAAAATGAACACTATTTTTTTCTTAATGTGGCCCTAATACGCCGTCGTACAAGTACACCAAGTTTTACATCCAAATGAAGTTGCAAGTCCTTAATTTTGGGACTGGAAAGAAAGACGTTGTTAAGGTGTTGGTTTTTAGATGATAACCCAT
The DNA here is from genome assembly GCA_015107715.1 of Tylochromis polylepis. Taxonomy (NCBI): domain Eukaryota; kingdom Metazoa; phylum Chordata; class Actinopteri; order Cichliformes; family Cichlidae; genus Tylochromis; species Tylochromis polylepis. The sequence continues at coordinate 40,308 of VVHJ01035510.1, forward strand.
GTTTATGCTACTGGAGTGTTAAACCTGCAAAACAAACTGAGCTATTTTCTATTTTGTCTCATTCATTTGAAAATTGGAGAGAAGACCATATTTGTTGTGCTATGTTTTGTGTTTGAAATGAGATGTCTCACCTTCTTGTGACAAGAGAAGTTAAAATAATGAGCCATATGCACACAACTGGCAGACTTGAAATGTAATAGCTCTTTTACAGACAAGTACTCTGGTGTAAGGTGTCCACAAGCCAAAATACACATTCTGAACAGCAGCATTGTCTGGAGTGTTGGGCTGTAATAGCAGCGTCATGACAGTGTCCAAAAATATTTTTGAAAAATCTGGGCACAGAAATCTTAATCCAATAGTTTATGCATTATGTAGAAGACAGCAGCACTTGTTTAATCAGGAAGATGTGCATATTTGTCTCGAGTTTCAGCTACAGCACCATCTGTAGTAAAATCACCTGTGAGTGCTTTGACTACCTTTTGGGGGCACTCTTCTCTTTGGGTAAAAGGGCAGAAATGAGGTTTTAATTAATCCTGACTGACTTCTCCTTGTACAGATTGTACACTGCAAAATCTCCAGTGTTAAATTGACACTAGAAAGTGTCTATATGGGTCCACTCTTTTGAGTGTTAAATGAACACTTTTGACAGTGTTATATTTTAACAGTAACCTAGTCAGTGTTAGTCAT
>VVHJ01035510.1:42744-53932 GCA_015107715.1 Tylochromis polylepis
GTATAGAGTGTTTTTTTTTTTTTTTTTACATATTTTATAAAAAAAAAAAAAAAACATATATATATATATATATATATATATATATATATATATATATAAAAATGCCTTATTTTTATTACAAGTGAAGAAATACATTGTTTTTACTTTTAACTAACAGATGGTTAAATCAGCAGGGGTTTCTGTACTTACTCATCTTTTGTGACTCCGCTCCCATTTATCACCAGGATACCATTTCATTTAAATTTGAATCCAAAATGTAACATCTCTGATTATAAACTCCTATCGTGACATTCAGAAGGTTCTCTAGTCCTCTGATGTTTCACTTTGTTCAGGAACTCCAGCTGCTTTGTTATGACTGTAATCTTGGATCTTGTGACAACATCATTTTTCATAGATGTTTGCTCAGACGAGTGCCAGCATGTTTGGCTAAAACAACAATTGCTAAATCATTGGAGATATGGTATCTGGGTTTTGATGGGTTTTTTTTGGTTTCTTTTTTTTGGGGGGGGGGGGGGGGGTGGTTGCCTTCAGGCAACTGTAAATAGGTCTATTCTGTAATTCTATTCAATAATTCATGTTGATATTATATGTCAGTTTTTCCCACATGTAACCTTTTTAGATGAATTCCACGTGCCTTTTTTACTCTCTCCTACGTGACACTCATCATTTGGGACTGGAGTCCTGGAGGGATTGTTGTCAGTGTGTTACATTGTACCAGGTCCATATCTGTCAAGTCCAGTCTCATACAGAGTCTTTACCTACTTTTAAAAAGGAATGATAAGTAGATGCACAGCAATGCCGTGACCCAATTTAAAAAAAAATTAAGCTAAATGCAGTGGCATTACATAAATCTATCTATCTATCTATCTATCTATCTAGATCTGGCGACCACCAGTCACAAGGGGAAATCCTAACCCCCAAGGGGTTGGTGACCAGTTGCTGGAGGCTGATGGCAGTCGCGAGGTGTAATAGGTTGCAAAAAGGGGCTAAACAGAAGTACAAGATGGAGCACCACTACACAAAAAGTAGTTTGCCTCGGGATACAGCAAAATGTAGTTGAATGATAATTGTGGCAAACAAGAGAAACTATTTTCTGATGCAGCCTCCAAGAGCCTCAGTCTATAAATGGCATGGATAAATAACAAAGCAACATAGCTCACAAAATAATTAGCAGTCACTAAGTGAGAGATAGTAAGGCTTTTATGTACAACAGTTAACAAGCCAAGTTCTGGGATACACTAACCACTTGCATTAACACAACACATAACATGAGGCTTTCAGGCAAGCTGCCCACTCTAAATCACAGCTACCCTGAATAGTGTGGTGTGGGCTATCATTTAATGAAGTGAGTGACGACATGGAGCAGCCTGAGTACTGGGGCAGCAGTCCATTCACTCTGGGTGGAAGGTTGGATGAATGAAGGAGTAGGCAGAACGACTGGCTGAATAGGAATCAAGTGGACACACCAATTCAGCACACATACAATTTTTCTTACGGAACGAAACAGGCTTTATTAAAATAATTGGTGAAGAAGTGCACAAACCCAAGGCTGCACCAGCTAAAGTAATTATCGTGGTTTTATAAACATGTCAAATGGATGAACACATGTTTTATGTTAACTTTTATTTTGCTTATTTATTAATTCCCCAACAACTAACTGCCACAAAGTACCTGCTGGATAAAAGCCATTAAACATCTTGAAAAATTTCTATTTTGAAATAATAATATTCCCAAAATAATGTTGAAGTAATTTGTAACTCTTGCTAGAATAGGAGTCTTTCAGGTAAACAGAAATTAATTTTTTGGTTTTCTGATACATTTCTAAACTGCTGCTGAATGAAATAAGCACAATCAAATATAATGCGGGACATGTCTTGTGATAATGTGAAACACAGAGATCTCCAAAAATCAAATATTCATTAAAAGTGCTCTCAGACTGTCACAACATAATTTTACTTGGGCGAGTGGTGTAATTGCTATCCTTGGTCAAATTCATTTCAGCTGGGCCAGTTTGTTTCGCTGCTGTTTTCTTTGCATTTGTCCAAACCAGTAATGTACAGACAGACTCTTTCCATCTTCTTGTGATGGATGATAGCCGTTATTTGGAGGCCTTGCCCAGTGCCTTTTATACTCAATTTTTTGGCAACAGTTTGTCAAATTCAGCTGTCATCATAAATTATAGCGATTGACGGAGATGTTAAAACGTGCTATAGGATGAATCACCTTCAGTTTTATGACATATCCGCTGAAAGGGTAGCTTACAGTATGCATGAATGCTTACACATTCATACATATCCACACACGCCCACACATTCTCGTGTTGGTTCGGCTGCTCATTTTCACTGCATGGCTGTATTGTACCTGATCTAGCTGTTCAAATTTGATTAGGTTCACTGGAGAAATTTGGTTTGATCTTGTCAAATATATTAAAAAAAGAGATTATAAAGAATGAAAGCAACAAAAACTTGAAAATTGGTAAGGTTTGAAAAATGAATATGCAAAGACATATAATGGGATGCTCTATGGTTCTGTGGCTGTATTGTTTTTCATCTGATACAGAAAATCCTGACTGGCATTTAAATAGACTGCCATAGTGTTGGAAAGTAAAGCATGTTCTCATAAAGGGTGACAGGACATAATTCACGATCAGCAAAAAATGCGGTCTTGGACACGGATCTGCCTCATCTCTCCTGTAAAGGATTTCAGTGCCCCATGCATGATTCAGGAAGCCATTATTTCACTTTAACGACGCCTCGAAACCCTCCAGACCACAGCAGGAAGTAGTGTGGTGCAGCCAGGATGCTCTAAAACTGTAAGACAGTTTTGATGCACATTTAGAATGATCAAAATACTGTCAAGTGTCCAAGAGGAGCTCCGACATATTTCTTTCCCTGTGCTGTACTGCGATAGCATTAGACATCACTCTGTATCATCTTTTGCTTTGAGACAGTTTGAATGGCTGTTCTGGTTAGTCCAGGACCTAATGCATCTGACCTCCTTTCACTAATGGAAACGGGCCTTTCAGATTTACTCAAGGCTGAAATCACTTGTTTTCTCAACCCAGTGCATCTTGTCCAAAACAGAGGGTGTTTGCTGGCTAGTAACAGCCCACACTGCTTGCAGGGATTTTTCCCATGTGCATGACCTAAGCCATTTCAGTGAGCTTTTGTATTATGAATACAGAGAGGAAGCCATGGTTGATGGTTGTTTCTGTTGAGGTAACAGACTTGTGAGAGTAAACTTTGACTCAAAGTTGAGTATGTACTTTTCTTTCATATAGTACACACTTGTGCAAAAACCCACTCTTGATTCAGTATGTCCTTGGCCTGTCATGTTCCATTTCTCTTTTCTCTTCTCAGATCATTAAGGGGGAATTGATGCTGCCTGTTCATTATACAAGGGCTAAATGGAAACAAAATGAAACTCTGCCACTCACTGTCAGTCATGATTGCATTATTCCATTACTGCCCATCCATAGTAGGCTCTTAAGTCAAATCATAAGATACAACCAATGCCTCTTTCTAATTCCTATTTCCTGCTTCCTTTTCTCACCATAAATCTTTAACTAACCAATTAGTAATCTCTTATTTGCTGTTCACTGTGTCACGCTTTGCATCTACAAAGGATATTGTTTCAAAAATAGACATTAAATATACATGGAAATGCCTGGATGAGAGCTGGCATGTATTATTTATGAGAGAGGACGATATTTCAATGATTCCCTTTGCGGTTTGAATGGATAGAGCTAGAATTTATGTTTGGTAAGTCACAGAGGCTAGGAGATGCCTTAAAAGTGAAGTGCTATGGCTATAATTAAATGATAAGTTCAATGTTATGGGAAATACACCTCTTTGCTTTCTGGCCAAGAGTTACAAGAGAAGAACAATCCCACTCTTAAATATAAGCGTACGGACAGAAGGTTGTTAGCTTAGCTTTGCTTAGTTCAATTCAATTCTATTCACTTCAATTCAGTTTTATTTATATAGCACCAAATCACAACAGCAGTTGCCTCAAGGCAATTTATATTGTAGGTAAGGTAAAGATCCTATAATAATAGAGAGAAACCCCAACAATCAAACAACCCCCTCTGAACAGGCACTTGGCAACAGTGGGAAGGAAAAACTCCCTTTTAACAGGAAGAAACCTCCAGCAGAACTAGGGATGGGCACCCATCTGTCGTGACCATTTGGGGGCAGTACTTGTTTCTGTCCAAATCAAGTTTTTAAAACATATGCACCGGTCCATATTTCTGTTGTTCACTAATTACTGAATATTTCATGTATTTAATCTTTTAAAACATGAGGTGAAATGCATGGTGGTAACAAATTCCACGTACATTATATAGCACTGTTAACACAAGCAAAATAGTATGCTCAAGATGTAAATTCAAAGAAGGAGCCACACACAGAGGCCAAATAAGACCTAAAAAGGAAGGTGCTTACACACATGATTTTATATATTGTAAAGATTATTTCTCATATTGGAGTTCTGGGCATCACTGACAAATTCTTGGAAAGAAAGGTGTGATTGAAATATGTGGTCCAAGTTTCAATCTGCAGTTGGGTTGATGACAAGGTTAGGCTGTCCTTTACTCCTCCAAAAATTACTCTTTCCGAGCACAGAGCATATGAAAATCTGCTCTGTGCTTGGTAAAAAGGGAACATCCTCACATGCTCATTATACAGGAAGTTGTCTCGGATTTCAGGACCGAAAAACACAAAATCTTGGCATATGAAAATATTCTTAAATACAAAAACTCACTTACAGGGTCGCAGGAAAGAGGCTGGCATAATTACAGGGACTATAAAACAGACTAAGTTAGCATAAACATTTCTAGAAAGGTGTTAGTTAGGAATGTCCTCAGAGGTACTATGACCAAAGAAGTGACAGATACTACTTTAAAAGTGCCTACACACAGTATGAAAACAGAGGCATATTTTTCCACGAGTCTGTATAAAGTGCTGAAAGTTGTTTTATGTCTTTGCTTATGTTTATTTACCTGTATATTAATAGAAATTGGCTCAGCTTTCATCGGTTTCTGTGATGATTGTTTTTGCTGGTTTTCCAACTGCTTAAAAAACTCTTAAGCTTAAAACTCTTGAAATTCTTCCCTTTTCCAAGCAGTTTTTCACCTTAATAACTCTCTTAAGGGCTAAGATGCCATTATCTTTACCATGATCTCATAGCTGTGTACAGAGATTCTTTGAAAATGTCATAATTTTAGGATTTTTCTTTGAATTTCAACACTTAGAGCAGCTCATTAATCGAGGAAGCTCTCAGAATAGGGCCCTACATGTTGCAGCTGGCGAGACGTCAGGCCAGTTTCGTGTGACTAGGAGTTAAAGTAGAGAAAGCAAGTGACAAGGGGAGCACAAATAAAATAACCAAAGCTGTTACACACATTGTTAAAATCATGATCTCTGTATCACTTTGTGATCTGCAAGGTTAGCAGTAATATGTCAAAGCCCACACATCCTCTTGACCCCTAAAGAGCAGAAGTGAAGAATACTGAGTCAGTAGATGAGTGTCCGACTCACACCTCAATTATTCCCTGTACTGTAGTGCAGAGTCATCACTTAGACAAGTTTTTACCAACAGCCAAGATTGCTTTTGGGACAGGGATGCAATATGGTCCAGAGCAATCTATCCTAGTGTCAATATGTCAAAACACCATCATTCCTTTTTATAATGTTGCTGATTGTTAGTGCAAAGCCTCTCTGACTGCACTCCATTTGGTTGATAGTACTGGGAGTCTTTCCCAGAAGCTTGTTATCATGGATGATGAATAGTAGACGAGGTAGTACAATACCAAATAACCAAATCTGTAATGCATTGGTTTTATTGGGCATTGAACTGTTTTTTTATGCAGGAAGTGCAGCTTAAAGTTTGATTTAGGGCCTTTCACAGCTACATAACAACCACAAGGGGAGATGCTTTTTTCTATGTACATCCACTGTCGCTTAAATGAATTCTTGTTGGATTATAAATCCCAGAAAGAAAAGGTAAGTAAAATAAAGAACAGGAAATAAAAATCAAACAGCATACGTAAAATTAAGGATTGTCCAGTTACAGGTGAATTTTACTTTAAGCTGAGTTTAAATAAGGAAAGCTCACTTAATATGTGTTATTATAGATTCCTGTGATAGAAATTCTCTGAATAGCAAATTATTCATATTCACTGCATCATGACTTCAGATGAGTGGACGTATGAAACTTTTACCATATTGAGGACATTTATCCAACAGTGAGTAAGAGTAATTGCACTTCAATTATAAATTGTGTTTTTAATCAAGGAAGGCTGGTGCTCAGTCCAATCCACTAATTGCTTTATCCCTGAAGGCATCCACTTACCCTCTGAAGTGACGAGGCTGCTGATGAAGCACACATTATCTGTATATGGGTGTAGGTGATGCTCAAACACAGCATGTGTTTTTCATCTGCTGCTTTTGATTGTGTTCACAGAACTTAGCTTCTCATGGATCTTCAATGAGTACCCCTCGTTTGTCATCCAGGACACGCGACGATTTGTGTCCCAGAAGACGGGCAATCTCTACATCGCAAAAGTGGAACCCTCTGATGTGGGGAACTACACCTGTGTAGTCACCAACACAGTCACCAAAAGCAGTGTTCAAGGTCCACCAACACCTCTGGTCCTGCGCGTTGATGGTATGAAAGAAGCTATTTACACAGAGCTAAAAATACACAGAGTATAAAATAGGAACAGTGTTTTGTTACATCTAAAATTGAGACAGGGCTTTTTTTTTTTTTAAATTATAGCGATGACTTTTATTAAAACTTGGCAATTTTCACACCCCCAGACTGAGAGTGTTTTCAGAGTGTTTTGATATGCTCTGATCTGATTGTTGAAGAGATGGAAAAGCTATTGTCAAAATCAGATTCATTTATTTTTGTGCATTCCAGGCACCGCGATCTCTTTGCACTGTGCATTCCATGATGTTATTTTAGAAAGTGGTAAATTAATCTTTTTAAAGTTAATCTAGAATGCCTGCACATCTGAAAATTTATCTTTCAAGAACAAGACACTTTATTGTCATTACACAATATTTTCTTCCCATGGTGCATAAAAACTTAAATAACATAAATATAAATATAGAATACAATATATAAATATGATATACTGATATGTATTAAAAAGTGTATGATGTCATTAGTTAAAGTAATTGTCACGTTTAAGGTACATATACTTTTCTCAGCTTGACTAATTTGCACAAATGTTATTATCAGATAGAAATTAATGTCTTTGTTTTGGGATTAAGAGATGATGGCAGGAGGAGTAAGAGGTGTTTACAGTGAATATGCAAAAGAAGTTCACAGGTCAGCCCAGCTACATGGCAATATATTATCATATAAACAGAGTTGTGAATAGGGGGCTTGGTGTGCACTGTCCTGGGAGTACTCGTTTGTGTCTCTATATTAAACTTTTTTTTAACGTGTTGTACAAACAGTATTCATTATATTTATTTAGTTTTCTTTTACAGGACACATGCTTTTGTGTATAATTATTCAAATTATATGTGCAACTGTACTTGTTTTGGATGAAAAACAGATTAATGTAATCATTTCTATCATTTATGACTTTGACTTGACTCACTACTTTTTCACTGTGCATTTATTGAAAATAATTGAAATTTAAATCAACAAGCCCACAAATGCAGTCTAAAACATCTCCCAGAGTGAGATGTATAAGTTCTTAGAGCCCATATACAGCATCATCACATAGTGATCTACAGTAGGTTTTGATTTTCTTTCATTGTGACCTTTTTAGTCCTTAAGCTGAAAGAATCCCCCTCATATATGTGAGGCATCACTCCCTTTTTTCTCTCTGTAACTGCAGGTGTGATGGGCGAATATGAGCCAAAGATTGAAGTGCAGTTTCCTGAAGTTGTCCCTGTTGCTAAGAGCTCCACTGTCAAACTGGAATGTTTTGCACTTGGAAAGTACGTCCCGCTGTGAATTGTTACGCCACTTTCATAACTACACACTGAGCTGTTTGCTTTACCATTGTAAGCTGCATGGTAAGAGCAAAAGAATGCTCTTACCACTGACGACTTCTTGTCTCACAGACTGTAAAGAAAAGAAACACTCACTACTTCATGTTTCATATTATTTCAACTTTGAAATCCTTTATTACTGTTATTCATTATTCGTTCTCATATATTAAGCGAAGGTAAATCTCAATAATATACCAAAATACTCATTGGCCATTGTTATTTGCTGATATTCATCTTTTTTTTACCAGCATAATATCAAAAAAGATGACAATCAACAATGGCAGTGGCCACTGTTTATTGCTTTTTAACAGTTTTGCAGCCCTAATATTTGAAAGTCGCTTTCAAAGACATTTGTGAAAATGCATAAAAGTATATTGTATAATTGAAATTGTGCAAATTCAATAACTGTAGAAAGATGAAAGGCTGAAAGATTTTTAAATTCTACACGTAATATTTGTAGAAGCCTTCTTCATTTTTCTGTCACAAAAAGGTGGCTCTATATTCACAGAAGTCAAATAAACAGTCAACAACCAATGAATATATTAGCATGAACTATCACCAGTTAATTATTTTAAACACCAGTGTTGATATATGTTGGGTTTTTTGTTGTTGTTTGTGTTTGTATTTTTGTGGTTTTAGCCCTGTGCCAACAATCAGCTGGAAAAAAGTGGATGGAGCCTCCTTTACCAGGAAGGTGGACATAAATAAAGCCAGCGGAGTTTTAGAAATCCCCTACTTCCAGCAGGAGGATGCCGGGATGTATGAATGTGTGGCAGAAAACAGCAGAGGAAAAAACTCGGTGAAAGGAAAGCTGTCTTATTACGGTGAGCAGGAGCGCGGTTTGCCTGTTTGATCTTAAACTTACCTTACTTCACACCTCTTAGAGATTAAAAAAAATATCTCATGCCTTCAACCTGTCAGTCTTCTTCCTCATATGTCATGTAGATTCAAAGACTTTCACCAGATCCTTTGCCCACTGATTCATAACCTTATTTAAACCTCTTCAGAGGTTCACTGCTCTGAAGTATGATTGAAAATCTTCAGAGTAGGAGTGTGCCATTGGCGAGGAGTGTAACAGAAAGTTTTATATGTTGTCATGCAATCTGTAGTTTTTATTAGAGCCTGTATATAACTGCATCATATAGTGGGATGTGGTAGTAAATTAACCTATTACCAGTAGTACAGTTCAGACAAGCTCCTTATTGTGCCAGCAGGTAAGATGGGGCACACAGATTTATATCACCTTTCAGAGAGATGTGATTTTTCCTTCACCACACTGGACTTATGGTCCATATTCTGAAAAAGCTTTTTACAGTCCTTGATGAAGTATTTTTATGGTTTTTCTCTCCATTATTTTGCAGTTTATGCATTGATGATATCTGCCCACGAGGCCCAATAGGGACGTGCTTGAGTGAAATCATCAAATCCAGATTTTCTTTCCTGTGAAGGAGGATGTCTTTGATATGATAATAGGGTTTTTTTGCAGCAGCAGCAGCAGCTGTGGGTTAGATGAAATGCTCACAGTACCTGTAGGTAGGCTGAGGATTGAATATGCATTACCCTAAGCAGTAGCATGGTTGACAATGCTTAAAATAAGTAAAATGATGTAGAGTTATGGTCATATTCTAAACAAGGTAGTCATTTTTCAGCAAGTTATGGCTGGTGTACCGGCCTTTATACCTCATCTCAGCTACAGTTGTGGGGAAGTCGTGTTTCTCTTTGTAAGATTTAAGTCATGTCTCATCTCAAAGCCCCACAGATTGACCGGCTGCCAGGTGATAAAAATCAGTAATCTCATTTTAAAGTCCCATAGACAGGAGCTTGTGGGACATCCATCAACTCTGCAGAAGAATAGAAGAATCAATATGGGGATGTGGAGCTAGTGACAACCAAACAGAACGAGCACAGTAACAATAAGGGTCGGCCTCTCTCCTTTCATTCCCCGCTTAATTGTCCTTCTGCAGTTCCAGGGGGTTTAAGTAATCAGATCATGGTTTACTGCATTTGAATGGGCTCAGTCACAATCAGATTGACTTTGTGTAGAAGTCACTTGCATGACTTCTTCCATTCCATTATGTTATCTCAGACAACCTCATTTGTAATATTGTTAACAGGGTGTCATGCAGTCGTGTTTCTATAGTCACACATTTTCAGTACTGGGTGTATTTACGATACTAAATGTACTTCCCTCTATGAAAAGAACATTAAAATAACTATTTGATAACAAAATATTATCTGATCTCTACTGAACAGGAAATGCATGCATAGCTACTCGTATAGCTTTACAAAGAGTAGTATTCACAGACACAGTAGTCCATAAAAACAGCCATTCGGCCATCCTTTCTTCCATGTAAAGATTTGTTGATTTAGTCGTGTTGTTTCTTTGTCTTTTATTTTATTAAACAGCAGCATTTTTTATATGGCAATAACCCCACCCCTATTCTAAGCTTCATAAAAAGCAGTACAGCTAATTTATATTGATTCTCTTATTAAATAATCAAATTTTGATCTGAAGTTACACTATTTATAAAAAGTACTGTATTTTAAATGTAAAATGATTGGCTGAAGTTGCTGTGCGTGGGTGAGGAGCTCCCTTGCAAAAAAACTCCTTGGCACTGAATGTGCCATGGCTATTAAAGCTTTATTAAATTATTATTATTGCATTATTAAAGTAGCACACCTAATCAAGCTAACTGCCTGACTGACTTTCATTGACCTTGGCAGGGCATTGTGCATTTGCGTGGGTGCTTCCCGAGGTCCATAAATCTTAGATAAGGTGCTGGTCATTTGGCCAGGAAAACCACCATTATGTCTTTAAATTGACATGACAAGTGTCAAAAAGTCACTTGCCTGTGTTACCAACTGCACTGCATGAAAAAAAAATAAGCAGAGATCCATTGTTAGTCTCAATGGACCTAATTCTTTTTAAACTTCTAAACTTCACAGTGGATGGTCTCAGCTATTCACTATTGATTTTTCCCTGTGGTAACCTTATAAAGCATTACTTATTTATATATTTTCCACGTTGAGGTCAGCTTCAAGTTAATTAGGAGTACATTTATGATTTGTGCCCTTGAATGCTTTTTAAAGAAGTAATTGCTGTGCTTGGCTAAGTCATTGATTTTTTTTTTTCAAATTCCGCTGCTTAAGGTAATACTGAGGCATTTTTTTTTAGA
>VVHJ01035510.1:53952-65401 GCA_015107715.1 Tylochromis polylepis
CTGTAAACACACTTTAAGTGACCAGAAAGGGCTGGATTGAATATAATGTAGGTACAATAACGCAGTCATAAAGATACTTGTAAAACAGGTAATTTCTTTGTTTTATATATATATATATATATATATAAAAAAAAAAATTTTTTTTTTTATATATATATATATATATATATATATATATATATATATATATATATATATATGTGTGTGTGTGTATTTTGACTTTCTAGCTGCACCTCACTTTACTGAAAAGCCTCAGGATCTACAGAAGACCATTGATGACACTCTTGTGTGGGAATGCAAGGCCAGTGGCAAACCAAAACCTTCGTACCGCTGGCTGAAGAATGGAGAGCCTCTGGACCCCATGGAGGTAAAATTGATTTCTTCCTAAACTGAGATTTCTTACATTGCTGCAAATAAACACAAAAAAAGCCAATTCCCTCCTCCGTGCAGCACTGGTCCCCCCCAAAAAAGCACGACAAAAATGGAAAGAAAAATTAAAAATAAATTAAAATAATACAAAATGGGGGGAAAAAGCAAAGAAAAGGATCTTACCTTTGATCACAAAATCAGTCTGCAACAAAGAGTCATCACCTTTTCAGACTGAATTGCCAAATTTACTTTGGCTGAACTGTCAAATACTGAAGATTCTTTGAAACAAGATAATCAAATAATAACTATTTTCAAGCCAGAATATCAGTTTAAAATTATGGTTGTGCAAATCACTTGCTGGCCAAACTCCCCTGCTGTTTCAGGTGGTTGGCTGTACAACTTTGCAACATAGCAGCATAAAAACAGAACAGTTTAGGTACCCTGCTTTTAGCCACACATTTTAGCCACACACATAAACATATACTGTGTGCTTACTTTTTTCCTTATATTAAGATCCATAAAAGATGCACTTAATTGCCAGCATAAAAAAACATACTAATTTGTCCTCTCCACCGGTAATCAATACCAAGTACTATGAAGGTGTGTTTTGAAAACAAGCACATTAAGACTACTGAAAGACTGAAGTATATAGGCTGGTAGTTAAATGGTATTGGTATTGTTATTGTTAGCAGCATAGCAATATTTCTTTTTCTGTCAACAGCCCTTAACCAATTCAGTGGGTGGAGATGAGCGTAATTTAATGTGTAAGATGAAAGATGATAAGATCACAGCAGATTCCTGCAGTAACACACAGTGCATCTTGGTTAAAGGATGCACTGTGTGTTACTGCACTGTTTTGCTGGGATTCACTTTGCTTCAAAGCAAATAATGCTTCCAACTCATAGGCTTGTACTTGGCAAGAACATGTCAATTTGAAATGCCTCTATTTGCTTGGGACTAAATTTGGCTTCAAAAGTGTGTGTGTATGTGCCGGGGGTGGGTGTTTGTATGTGTTCTGCAAAGAAGCCAAAGTGATGCCATTTTCTGCCTGTCATCAACAGGGGACTTTGTCGACAATTTAGCGCTCAATCTCACTCTTATCTTCAACTCTCAATTTTATCATTAAGTCTCTCTTCTCTGGGGAGGGTGAGAAAAGCCTTATCATCCAAAGTGCATTTCACATTTAGGCAATTTGCCTTGTTTTGTGTTATTGTGCTGCTGGAGTGAGTGTGCTTTCTGCCTAAAAAGACCAGCTCTAGAGAATCACAGTCGCTGATTGTGTCAGAATTTGGGCTGAGTGTAATGGGCTCAGAACTGGACAGTTCCTGTTTTGTTAGACATGTCTTTAATGGGGGTGATGGTGGGGTTTTGTTGTCTGAAACTTGGACTGAGAGCTGAGATGGGTACCCCAAATATGTGGCACTTTAATTTGAGAGCTTAATGTCAATACACAAGCACCAAGGAAGATTACATTTTTGCCATTATGACACAGAAGTATTAATCTGCAAAGCCCGTGTGAGGAGCAGCTTAAGTCTGAATCTGTAAAAATAGGCATTATTGTTTTAAACATTTCATCTCTGTGCCATTTCAAGTTTTATTTAATTTGAAGGCCCACACATGTTTAACCACAGGAAGCCCTTATCATTCCACATGTGCATTTGCAGTATTGATTAGTAAATAACACTGTAAAACTTCCTTTGGCAGGTAGCCAAGGTAGCATATTCTCTGTACATGTGGCTATATTAATGAGGTGGGGTGTTACCATTTTCAAAATGCCACCGTCAACCGCGGCAACAGTAAATCAATTTCCAAACCCAAAGGTCAGCAGTGTAGAAGGAGAGGGAGCAGGAGGGGAAGGCCAAGGGGGCCATTTGTTATTCCTCATTAGAATGGATCAGTTCTCTCTCCCTCCTCTCTGTCTCAGCATCCTTGGCGCTTTCTTTCTTTTTCTTAAGCTATCTTTCAAGCTTTTTCCTCTCTCTCCACCTCATTTTCTGTCTGTTCCAAGGGAATTAAATGGCGCAGAGGAGAGCTGTCACTTCAAAATGTCACCCCAGCAAAACAAGGACCCACTCATGCTTGTATTTTTTTCACTACACCACCAGCTCCCCCTTTTACTTACATACATGAGAGATGGTTTCTCTGCCTTCGACCCTCAAAGCCTGCTACGTGCCTTCAGCAGTAATAATGGTGTAGTTGCATACTTGCAACAGTCCAGCTACTATTGGCGAGCAATAGGATCACTACAAGATACAGAGAAAGCAGCAACAAGGTGTCCATGACTTAACTTTTCACGGCTCAGTTTGATAAAGTGTTCATATCAGACAGGAGTCAAGCATAATTAAAAATGCTGATAAAGTAGACAAGGGCATAGTGCAGAATGGCACCAAAGCGTGCGCTTATGCGTTCATCTCTTTCACCGCCCTGGGCTTGTGCACTGTGTAACCTGAAAGGAGCCATCTATCATCTATTCAAAGTCACTCTGTATCCCCCCCTTCTCTTTGTGGTCCTCTCCCTCTCTCTTTATCATTTCTTTTTTCCTTGAATACACATATATGCACCCAGCCCTAGCAAAATATATGGGACTACTTGTTTTCCACCTGGAAACTGCTGGATGCATCAACACCCAGGACACCCTCTGGCGGTGGTTTTAGTTGCTAGGTCAGCCTTGTCTCGATCTTGTGACTGGTCCTCAGAAAGAACTCTATTTGAAAGTCCTCTGCGGTGTCACAGACTGACGTTAAGGGACAGTCCTTGTCTTTTCAAGTGCCAGTGCTGTAATGATTCCAGACGACAGACAGACTGGCGGCAGGACCCTCTGGACTACTTTGTCAGAGGCATTAAAAGGTCCAGCTACACTCTATGGAAAGATCAAGGGCAAGAACAATGAGTGCTGCCACAATTAAATTGGCGTAACTATAAAACGGGAGAAACAAGAGGTGCAAAACCTCGTAAAGGTCAAAAGAACTTTGCATCGGTTTTATTACGAAGGTGTTTTTGAAGGTACATTTATTCATTTTAAAACAAATACTAGCATTGTGTATCTATATCTATATATTTATAAACTATGTACTGAGTATTTGGTGGAGTAAAAAAAGGTCAGCAGCAAGTTTGATATGCTTGATTTTAATTATTGTTCGGTAATGAATGTTAATTAAATCTCTCAACAGAGCTCTGCCCATTGTAAATCTTTTTAGTCTAGTATTTTTACAGTATATGATACTGTAAAAATACTAATTTTACCATTAGAGACATGCTGTCAAGTTCTCCTCAGTTTCAGTAAAATGCCAGTTTAGGTGCATTGTACATGTAGCACCAGAGTACCATCTACAAAGATGGTGGTCCTGATTAGATGCAAACCTTAGAGTGAACTGGGGCATATTTTTGCACCTGAGGCAAGAACCTTCAATTGCTTCCTCAAATTTTCTCTAAACTTGTTTGTTGTCCAGCTGTTGAGCAGTTTTCATTTCAGATCATTTGATGTATTTGATGCATGCATGCGTGTCTTTCTGTCTCTAACAGGACAGAGTTCAGGTGAATAATGGAGTTCTGACAATCAGCAGCTTGAACCTGGCTGACATTGGCATGTTCCAGTGCGTGGCAGAGAACAAGCACGGTCGAATCTTTACCAATTCCGAGCTGCGAGTTGTAGGTAAGACCAACAATAGATAGCTGTTAATTTATCTATATTAACAAAGTGGAATTTAATCCAAGGCTATATCTCGTACACCTACATTCATATTTGTAGAACATATACGAGAATAAAAATGCTAAATACATTTTTCCAGTAAAGTTCTCCTTTTTTCTCTTTCATAAAAATCTTTGCAATACAATAAATATGAGTTTTCTTCACTCTGTGAAGGAGAATGAGGAAAAAACACAATTATGTCTGAAGTTCTGTTGCCAGTAGTAGTCTATAGTAGAGTAGTTGTAGCTCTGTGCACATGACCTTATTTGATAGTTGTCCATGCCTAGGAGGGCAGAAGTGACTGACATGTTTGCTGGACTATAAACTGAATGTTTGTGTATACCAGGATAAAACAACTATATGTTGAATAACATAATATATAATAACATATATTATGTTATTCAAATACATAATATCATCAGGCAGAGTTTTCAATTAGATGGTCAAGAGCCACATGATAAAATGGCTTGTTTCAGACAGATGATGACCTTAGAGGCTGTACTGATACCAAGCATAACATAAATAAGGATAACTTTTTACTGTCAATTATGCAAAAATGCTCATTATGCACAGTTTCCAGAATATCACCAGAAAACCTCCACTTCTTGTGAAGTTCATGGATCACATGCGTTTGTGTTTTTGATGTATGGTTACTTTCGGTAGATGCAGTGTAATTATGGAAGATGAGGCATGTCTCAAAGTACAGCTATAGTAGCTGACACAGTGGAAGTGAACTCAATATGCAGTATATACTGTAGAGTTAGAGTAAAAAGCTTTTGGTTTGGAGAAATTGTCAAAAGGCATGCACATAATTGGCAACAGGAATTCAGGTCAACAGGTAAAGGTGGTAAAAAAAAAAACAAGATGCTAAAACTGTCTGGCGACGAAGAGCTGAAAAAAATTGATTCCATATCTTGTCTGATATATTTACTCATTTGGGTCTGCACATATGGGCTATTGTTTTGGAAACAGAGTGGATCCTTTACCTGCAAACTTCATTTTTAAGTACTTTGGTGTGTGAGTTTGATGCAATAGCATTTGTAAAACTCTCAGGAGCTCGACAGATGAGGTTTAAATGCTTTCTGTTCAGAAACATACCTAACTCTGACGGTCAGCTGAACATAAAGTAACTGTAAGAATGCAGACAGGGTTGATGATGTAAAGGTCACAGAGCCGCTTGGCTTAAATGTTTGGTGCGAAGGCCTAAAATTAATGTCCAGGTCATGGTAGTTTAAGGAGCTTGGAAAGAAAAGCATCTGGACTTCTTTAAGTTTCTTCAAGATGTTTCACGTCAAACTTAAAGAAGTCCAGACACTTTCCTTTCCAAGTCTAAAATTAATGTAGTAGTAAAACAGTTGCCATACATGAATCAGTTTAAGACAGTTCGGCCACTGATTGTCAGCGATTACTAATACCTAAAACCAATACCTTCTTTTATAGTCACAGAAAGTTATCTGGATTTGCATAATGCATCTCAAATATATCAAATTGTAATTTTAATAGCATACGCCAAATTACAAAGCTAAATGTTCTTATAATGAATAATTAATAAATAGTCTCAGTTATGAGATGTCTAAATATTTTGAAAACTTGAGTAGGTGGGTTTGTTTATAATTAACTATGTTAAGTTTGCCTGGCTAATTAAATTCCATTATTATTATTTTTTTTCTCTTTTCTCAAGTACAGAATATGACAGACATTGGTCTACGTGGCCTGCTTTTAAGTTACCCATTATAAACAGATTGCATTAAAACTCCCGAGGTCATATAAAACCACCCATGTAAACAGAGAAAACGAGGAAGATAGAAACTGTTAGCTTTTCACACAGAGTGTCAAGAAATAATTGTGAGGGGGCAATATGTGCATAGGTGCAAGCGTATATTGTTGTGTAGTGCCGCATATGCACGTGCACAGGCATATGTTGGCAGGTGCTCAGCCATGTCACTGGCGCCAGACTGTGTATTCACTTTGAAGAGCTTTCTGCTGAGTAGTTTCGCATACAAAACAGCTCTGGACGATGGCGCCTTAGTAATTAAGGCCTAAAGCAACAGCAGCAAAGCCTCCCTCTTGTTTTACATTTGCTCATTTTGCTTCAGAGCCCCGCGGTTTTATCTTTAATGCATAACGTCTTCCTAAGGAAATCTGGAAAATCACTTTCTTTTCAAATAAAATATTTTCCTAAAAATGTGCCACGTCTGTTCTCCTGCATTTACGGATGCATTACAGTCTTTCCATGTGTGGATATGTGTGTGTTGAAAGAGAAGGATGTGAGCGCTGACCTGCCTAATGGATTGAGTGACCTCCGTGTTTTAGGAAGCGCCACCACTCTAGCTCTTCCACCTTGCTCATTGGTCTCTTTTCCTCCCTTTCCTTTTTTTTTACGCCTCTCTTGTCTCCCTCACTGTATTCACATGCCTTTCCACTTTTTTAAATTTTTTTGTCCATCAGCAATTGCTCCAGACTTCTCCCAGAACTTGTTGAAGGCCCAAACTTTGGCCCGACAGGGTGGCGACGTTCTAATCGAATGCAAGCCCAGGATGTCTCCTCGAGGCATGATTTCATGGAGGAAGGGGAAGGAAGCCCTGAGAGAAAGCCACAGGTAACAGGTTTCTTTGTGTTGAGCTGTAAGTGTATTGAGTGGGGCATCACTGTTGTTTAGCTTTTCTACTTTACTTGCAGAATGGTTTTTATCGATGTATTCTATTTTTCCCTACTTGATATTCAAGTGACAAATAGCAAAGAGCAGAATCACAGTGTGACACAATGCAATTTGAATTGCATAGTGTGCTCTCTCCCTGCTTTCTGTGTTTCCTTCCTGAACTTGTAGTCTTCGGGCTGTGCTCAAAGCTGAATTTCTGCACTGTTTACTTAAGGTAATTGGGCATTCCTAGACTGCAGCACTTGGATCGATGCACTGATCCATCAGCTCATTAGCTGCATGTAAGGCCTGGAGGGTCATTAGAGCACAAGTCAGACAATGAGCCAGACCACCAGTGAGACATGGAAGGAGCGAAATCCCCAAAAGGACTGCTCAATTGACAGCTGCTGGACGTACATTCTTTTATGATAGTGTTGGTGACACAAGGGAAACTGGCTGCGTACCTTATTTTATTAAAAGTCAGGTTAAGTACAGATCAATGCAATGCCGCTGTGTGCTGGAGAGCATAAGGGAAAAGGAACAACAAATGTTAATCAGAAAAGAAGGAAAAAACAAGTCTTCCCCTTGAGACATAGTACTGGCTAAGGTAGCAATAGGAAGTAAAGTTAGTGACTGATGAAGATTCCTACTGTTCGCTCACACATTGCAGAAAATGGATGCATGCAGACATTCACTTTTCCTCAGTAATGTTTTTTATGGGGCAAATATTTCAGGTGTACTGCTTTAATCTGCCATTCTATGATAGTAAATCACTCACTTTCTGTTTGACAACATCTGTATTTTGAACAGCAGCGCACCAGCAGTAGGTAAAGCTCGCCTGCTGAGAAATCCAGTGATGTAGCAGGGGTTCACATTTCTCTCTTGACATGGGATTAATTGTTCATCTTGCCCAGCAGCTTTTCCACATCTAACCTCTGGGATACCCACTGGCACTGCAGTGGGGGGTGCCGGAGGTTTTGTCATGTCTCGGCTCTCCCCTGCAAGAGTGTAGGTTTGGAAATCATGGGGTTTCGATATCTTTACTTAAGAGAAATATTTTATTTGCAGCAGCAAATGGTTGCAAATGGTTGATAAATATTGGGACCAGCTTGCAGATTTATCACCCTCTTAAGTATTGAAGGAAATTGCATCCATACTGCATTATCAATTGTACCGATAAAGGCCAGATTTGCCCTGTGGGATTTAACGTTAGAGCCTTGCCATGAAGTGGGTAAGATGCATGCAAGACGTTAGGTTCTGACATTATTGCAACATCTCTTGCAAGCCTATTCCCTTGTTCCTGGCTCATTAGCATTTACTTTGCTCCACATCGAAATGGGGGCTGTTACCAATGCTATTACAGCAGTGGCACAACACTAATCCATCCCACTGGCTCAACTAAAGTACCCATAATTCCTTCTAATCTTCCAGGGATAATGTTTTCAAGGATCTGGAGTAGGAGAAAACAAATCAACTAAGAACAAGGTGGGATCTGATTAATGAAATCATGCAGGGGTGATACCTACTCCAGCTCATGTTCCTAGTATCCACAGTATAACAAAATAATTTTATAACAGGGTTTCTGTGCACTTATGTGGAGAACTTTGAAGTCAACGATAAAGTGCTTACCTTAATTTAATTTCAGTGCTGACCACTG
This sequence comes from Tylochromis polylepis, assembly GCA_015107715.1. Taxonomy (NCBI): domain Eukaryota; kingdom Metazoa; phylum Chordata; class Actinopteri; order Cichliformes; family Cichlidae; genus Tylochromis; species Tylochromis polylepis. The sequence goes on from VVHJ01035510.1 coordinate 62,305, forward strand.
CCAGCTATTGCAAAACGGATATAGGAAATAGCTCTCAGGAATATTACCTTTAGACTGAACCATGGTGCTTAAGATTGTTATGCTAAACGGTACTGTATGTATCACTTTATCATGTAATGGGAATCAATTTATAATCCTAGTACTCAAACAGCAAGAGCTTTCCAGCTGTGTTGCCAGAATGTGCTTCACTTGTGAGCGATATAAGTAGTACCCAAGAATACTGCAAGTCTGTAGTAATGCGCTGAGTTAATTATGCAGCGCTTTTAGTTGGCTAAAATAATGTTTTTCATTTACAGCCTCTTGATTTTTGTTGCACCATGGAGAGACAGTGCAGGCTTTTAGATCACAGCCAGAAGCTCTCTTTAACACCGGCCAGAAAGGTTGAAGTAAAGTGTCTGTTTACTATATCACACTGCTCAAGCTTTTATGCGCCCCACAAATTTCCCCAGTGCCTTAATTGCTCCAGGGCAACCTTTAAAAGGAAGGGGAACCAAGCAAAAGCATTTCAGGCTGATAATTCTCCTTACATCTTTATCCTGCACCTTTACTTTGTAGCTTTGGTGAAGATGAGGCCTGACATTGTCTGCTGCACTGTTTAATGGCAAGTCTTATCCATGTGACATCTCATATCCATAACTCTTTGTTATAGCCCATTACAAAGGAAAGCTCTCAGTTCAGTTTGGAGAGTATACCCCCAGCTCTGTGGGGAATGGGCACCGTTGAAGGGGCTAATGTATTTTAACTCTTCCAGCTTTTGAAGCGATACAGGTCATTTTAAAACATTTTAACGGATCCACGTTGCCTTAAAGGGACCTTTTAAAAATCAGAGTTCGAGCTCCTCTTTCATACCAGTTATTTTTGAAAACCTGGCCTCTAACCGTTACTCTATAATGTGCAGTTTAGTTGATGATGTGGGAGCTTCTAGTGTGGGTTTGCAGGGCAAGACATTTATTGAAGGGTTTAATTGATTTGTGAGGATACAAATATGGTCAGAAGATTGTTGAAAGGCAGTATCAAAAATTGTTGGGAGATAATTTAATCAAATTGTCATGACCTTTCTAACCGAAGAAATAAACTGAAGACGGATTTTCCACCGCAGCTCGGCTTTGTAAAAGAGACGCCGGAGGATTTTCTCCTTTGCATCCATCAAAAATGTCAATAACGCATTTTGCCTTCGAGCGCTGACTGTTTGTTCAGCATTGTAGTCTCTTCCTTTGACAAATTAGTTTTCATCACAGAAATCCAGACACATGGCAATAATCATGTCTTCCTTTTTGTCAGTTAAACCATCTCATCCCAATCTAAGTGTAACATCTGTTTCACATTAGGAAATTTTAATTTGTGCTCATGAGGCTTAATGTGTTTGTAATAACTTTGACAACACCATAAAAAAAATTAGTTCAACCAGCAGTGGCTGTCTTGCAGGACCGGGAAAGTTGGGTTTTTTTTATTATCTTTTTTTACAGTTTGCTATTTTATTGAAGACTGCAGGGACTTTTCTACATAGCTTCCCCTCTGGGATGATCAGAGCTGGTGGAGACAGTGTGGACATTTCAGCAAGTCACATTTTTGGCTTCAGAGTGACAACTGAGAGATGGCTTTTTGTAACAAGTAGTTTGTCATGCGTCTGTGGTTATTTTCCTTCTCTCTACAAAGTACAACAGATAATGAGCGACAATTATAAATAAATAATGTAAGTTAACGCCTTCATTATTTAAAATGGAAATCAAGATAAGTGAAAAACAGCAAATATTCTATTTCTCTAATCATGGCAAGATAAGTGTCGTGAGTAAGCAAAAATGGTTTAAAGGCATGTGATAAATTACATCTAGTAATTAAAGGAAAATCAGAGATGGCAATGGAAATGTGTTTTCTGAAACGCAGCAGAAAGGTTAGATACAAACTGTAGGTGCTAAAACGGAACAGCTTTGTGACATATCGAACCGATCTTGTGTGAGTGATATATGATAATGCCATGATGAAATATGGGTTTTGAAATGAATGGTTGTGTTTTCTCTGCATGCTGAACACATGAATAAATCCGTTTAGCTTTTAATCTGAGCATTTGTTCTCCAGCTTGTGGCCATTTTTTTTCACCAAGGCAAAAGGGGATGCTTTTTTGGCATCACATTAAATAGAATTAATCAAACCCTTTTATTTCATTATTTTGTACCTCAATCACCTGCGCGGCCGTACTTTTCTAAAGTGTTTGGTTGTGTAAGGCGTTAGTGGATCTCCACAAACAAGTTTCCCATTTACATGTTTTTTTCCCTCTTTTGTCCTCCGTCCTTGACTACATTCAAACACGCCATATTGTGGCAAGATGAATTTCATTAAGCCGATTTTGTAACATGTTATTTGTGCCCACATTTTCGGTGCATATTCAAGGCCTTGCTGATACCGACATGCTTTTAAGACCTGTTTTCGAGTGAATGTTTTTAGTGCTGCTGGAGTGAGCGCCAACATTTTTGTGCTTTCTTTTTTTCCATTTCTCAGCTTTCCACTCTTGTTATATGCCAATAAGAGCAGAGAAAATATTTCCTGATTTTTTTGATTTCTGTTTACAGTTGGTTTGTTGGTTGGTTTATAGTTAAAAATTAAAAGCATCTACTACTACCAAAATAGCACCAATAGCCACCCCACAATAGCAGCAACAGGTCATGCAGGCACTGTTAATGCTAGGTTCCTGCTTATGTAAAAGCACTGAGAGGCTAACAAATTAATCAGATAATGAACTTGATGTTTTTATGCATTTCAAATATACAGTATGTAAAAATGTGTAATTAATGGTTGTTTCACCCTTTACAGAGTTATGGTGTTGGATAATGGAAGCCTACGGATCTCCAATGTTAGTAAAACAGATGCTGGAATGTACACATGTGTAGCCAGAAACCAGTTCGGAGTAGCGAGTAGTGCTGGCAGCCTTTTGGTAAAAGGTAAAAAATTTCTTCCCTTTGTGTCTAGCATACTAACAGTGTCTTTGCCCCACACACACACACACACACACACACACACACACACACGCACGCACATGCACAGACAAACACACACACACACACACACACACACACACACACACACACACACCCCCAAAACT
>VVHJ01035515.1:0-15341 GCA_015107715.1 Tylochromis polylepis
GTGTGTGCGTGTGTGTGTGTGTGTGCACCTTCTAGTTTGCCCAGTGTATCACAGTAGAAGACCATTAGGGGATTACTTCACATCTGGATAACCCTAGCTGTTCTAATGAGTTCACAACTGCAGTATTCATTTCATAATTTGGAGGGTTTTAACAACATTACATAGGAAATCATTTCTGGCCTCAATTCTGCCCAGATCATTTTTAATATTTAAGCCCAGTGAAAAGCCCAGTTTTGGTGTAAAAAAGTTATTGTCTGGATTTACTAAATAAGTGCACTGGCAGTTTTGTGCCTGAAAGGTGTGGACACAGGCATTTTTGTGGCTGGCCATATTGCCAATGTGTTTGAGTTTCCCTTTAAGAGCACAAAATTTGGAGTAAATCACCAACATGATTTACAAAGGTTTTCAGCAAGCAGTTCACTAAAACCATAGCTTATTTTTGTGTGTGATGTGGGGGTGATAGTTGCTGCCAGAGGTGCTGATATATTTGGAATTCCAGATGAAAATGTTGTCAGAATGACCACGTAATAGCACAGGTGGATTGCTCAAAACTGTGAGTGCAATACCAAATCTATGCCTCTGCTCTGTAACACTTCACTGAGTCATCACCCCAAATGTTTAGGGTCTTGCAAGTCATATTTATGGTGCTCAAACATACTGTTATTTTGATGAAATAGAGCAGAACTCGACTAACTGAACTTAACGTAGGGTGTCAGAGGGAAGGGAAGAATCACAGTACAAGGCACATGGAAGGATCTGTCTTTTATTGGTTATTACAGTCAGCCAAGCTACTTTTTAGCTTACAGAGTATTAGGTTTTTTGACACATTTCTAAACAGAAATCGATCCATAATGACAATGCCGAGCACACAAGAGCATCAGCATCTCACAAAAGCTCCTTCAAGGATTTAGCTTTTTTATTATGAAAGTATGGAAGCTCGTTTCTGATAGGGTAATCTCAAAATGTAATTTTTATCTCTAAATTTCATCTCAATAAATCAACATTTTCAGATAACCTGAAATTGTAATACCGACAGCCTCACATCGCATAAAGAAAAGGAACAGCAAGTGCATAGCATGCATTTTTTCCACACTTGGCACAGTAACTTTCACTTTATTAACATAAGAATGGTTTAGGATTCTGAAGTTAACAATATTTTATGTTCTTCTGCACATCATAGTGGAAAGTGGAATAGTCTATAATGAGGTAGCCTTTCTTGGGATAGATCCTCCTCCTGAGGTGTCAGATTTATCCAGAGAACGTTTGTCTCACCTTCCAAGACCTCATGCAGTATAGAGTCTGGCCTTATATCAAACATGTCTTCATTCTTCTTCAGCTGCTTCACATTGATATGAAATCCCCAACTGGTTTCATAGAGAAACAGGAAAAATGAAACCTACTCTTACATTGTAAGATACCATCTAAAATACGTTTTTTACATGGTATTTTGCGCTGTTGCTTGGTGCGTTGTGTTGGTCATTACTGAAATGAACTGGCTGCATCTGATTTTGTGAATTAGCACATTGCTAGTAGATTAGCTGGAGAACTTTCCACTCCCACTGGTGTATGTGACATCTTGCTAATTTGCCCTGGTTAGTAGATCTGGCCCTTTGATCTTTCTGTGACCCATTTTTTTTGGCTTTGGCCTTACCTGGATATTTGCCAGCTTAGTTCCAGGTAAACATGAATAAAGTGCCATTGTAGAATGTATGATAATGTCTTTTAGGATTAAAAGATATTGGATTTGAAGTTGTTGATGGAATGTCAAAGTGATAATAGCCAACAGTAATACATTTTCATCCTACTGTTTTTTTCCCCAAGTCCTTTGTAACGCTAGTTTATTTTATATAATTTTTGTGCTCTATATCGAGTAATTTAACTGACACCTAAGCCTTAGTTGTTGGGCGTGGGTTCTAGCTTCATGTTACCTTGATTCAAAAATCGTTTATATTTTGCTAATTAGCTGTTTGTTGGCGATCCCCAGCCTTTTTATTGGTTTCTGGTGCATTTATATATTTTACTGGGAACAACAGTGCCTCACATTATTATTTTTTTTAACCATTTAGCAGCCATAATGTGTGTTTATAACCAGTCGCACATGCACGGACCTGCTCAGGCACACACAATCAAAGTGGTGGGTGGCGCGACAGCTTTTTGTGTTGGCAAACATGAGCTTAGCAGTGAAGATCCTTTCAAGCAGGATTAAGCTGCTAAGTGTCAATGGAATAGACAAGTAGGCCAAAGACCACTAAGATATCACTTACACTGCAACAATCAGTGTCAGTGGGTCTGTGTATGTGTGTAGTCATATGTAAAATAGACAGGAAGTGTAAGTGTGGCAGATTATTTGTGGAAAAACACAGGAGAACATCAACAGGACACACACACACACACACACACACACACACAGTATGCACATTCACAAGTCCTCTCACACTAGAGGCCTGGCAGGACCATCTGTTCCTGCTGAAATCAGCACAGCAGGAGCCTACCAGTGTGCACACACACGCACAGAACACACTCTATCACACACACACGGTTGCAGCATGCTTCAGTTCTGGCATAGTGATAGTCTATTTATTCCCCACACTGACGCAGGACAGTACTCATACAGTTGAGTTGAGTAAGTTGATGTGGATACACAAATACATACTATACGTATCAGATATACAGTAGATATATCTGTCTGTAGTTCTACACAGAGATGGAGAGATTGAGAGATAAATGGCTAGACAGACAGGTCTGACCTACCGTCAGCAGGAACTGCATACACTTTCAGCTTTCTCCATTTTAATAATCGACCGAGGGGACTAACACTCCCCTGTCAATGTTATCTATTTCCCTTGCAGAGGCAACATCAGCATTTTCAATGCTTTCCCCCATCTCATCAGCACTTTGCTCTGACCTATCCTGCCCTGTACCTGGACCCAGTCAAGGAAGAACTACAGTGTAGTCATTTATAGTTCCCTGTAGGGTAACTGAACACTATCATTCTTCAAGAGAAGCAGTGAATGCATATTTTTGCAGCCTACAATTTCAGATCACAAGAAAGTCAGCACCCAACAATAAGAGGTGAAGGAATCAAAATGCTAAATAAAGGGTCGTATGTGGCCTTAGAAATCAATTAAAGGGTTCAGAAAGGTTGACCTTGCCTCGTCTTATTGATTGTGCAAATTGAAAGATCAATTTTAGTCAATAAGGTGATGTATCATAAATTATCTGTCTCTTTCAATTCTCTTTTGTAAGGTCCTTGCAAAAGAGGATACTTTAGGTATGGTTTGTTGGTTTTGTTTTGGTCTTTACTAACTTACTTCTTGAATGGAAGTTCTCAGGTGAAATTAGTTACAAATGGTTAATAACTGAACTGTTAAATTGTGGTATTAGCATATGCACATTTTAGTCATCATATCAGTAGGACAAATAATTAACAATGAAAACACCAATTTAAACACCAGTAAGATCGCATATATCACATTTTATAATTGTTTCTGGTGCTAAATAGATTTCCTTGGAAAATAGGTTATACCATAACAATTCGGTGCAAGTATCAAACCAACACCCACCAAACATTTGATTAGAGTCCAATTGAAAGTGGTTGTGGTTCACCTAGTCAGGTGCACAATGATTCTCAGGTGTAAAACTAATTTTAATAAAATACCTTATGTGAAAATCAGCAGTGCTCTCCTTTTTGGTGACTGCATTGAGGGTCATAGTATTAATGGGTTACTCCTTGGCACTGTTTCCATGCTGCAATTTGCAGTTGGCATGACTCTTAATTACACTCAATGTGAAGTGCCCAAAGTTAGTAGTGTTGTTTGAATGGAATCAACAAGAAAAAAAAAAGCCAAAAGACAATCGCAACCGCCTCTTCTATTGCAGAATGTTTCCAATCATGGACACAACAACTGCCAAAAGTACTTCAAAGTATTATATGTTAGTTACTAGTACAGCAAGTGCCCTCAGCAGTTCCAAATTAATGGATTACTATAATCATATTACAGTTTCTGCAAAACAGCAATATAACACAGTGCTAAATTCAGTAATTGCATAAACAGTTATGTCGTTACTGGGATTACATAATTTATTGAATTATCTGTATGATTAACAGATAGGAAAAAAAAATCAAAACATGCCCTTTTCCTGCACACTAACACTACAATAATAGCAGAGCTATAATTATTAAGGAGTGGAAGTATACATTAATTGTTCTTACACAAAAGGTCAAGAACACAGCTGCCAGGAATGACAATCCACTCCTATTAACAAAACATCGACTCAAAGATAAAACAAAGCTAGTAGCGACAAACCCCAGACCCACAGGGATGTGTATGACCGTAGCTGAGCAGCTGCTAATAAAAGCAGTGATGAGCAGTGAGTCTCATAGCATAACTGTTTCTACAATAAAATCTAGTTTTCATAAGCTTTGCTGCCAGCTAAATAACTAAAGGAAAGTATGTGTCCTCATTAGGATAGTGACTGGTGCCAGTTTGTGGGCATTTTTTTTCCTGTGACAGTGCATCTCAGTCCATGTGTGTCACAATGCAAAAGTCTGTAACTAGTAGTGCAATTAACTCATTTCTGTAGGGGAGTAAAATAGTAAGCCAACCATTGCTGCTTTTTTCTGACTTTTTTTTTTTTTAAGGAGTAAGAATAATATCTATTAGATTAGCATTTGGAGTAATAACCCCACCATTCACCAGAACCACATTTTGCACATTTTGATGACACAGCCCCCCCACACACACACACGCACACACACACACACACACAAAAGGTGGAAACAGCAGCCAAGCTGACATGTCTGCAGAGCACGATGATCGCAGCCTCCACAGTGGTACCAATGAACCTTCTCCAGTCATAATGAGGACAAAAGGCCTAAATAAAGAGGGTTTCCTTTGAAGTGTCTTTCATCCTGTGTTGGTGTCTTTTTTGGTATATCAAAGACCCATTAATTTTCCTGAAGTGTGACAGTTTTCGCATCCTGGTATCTGTTGCTGTCCTTTTTTTCATCTCTTCTTTTTAAATGCAAACAGCACAAAATATAACATCTTGTCTTTGATTGACTTTGATTTCAGTCAGCATATTTGAAGAATCAACCTATAGTCACTCGATAGTCTAATCTGCTGTACAAGATATGAAGTTATTAAAGATGCTTTCTCGAGAGAATGAAAGCTAAGAAGTAATCCAAGACATAAGCAACTTGGGAAATCAAAATAATTTATTCAGGAAATTAGATGTTAAGGTTGGAGGTGGAACGTAAATAGAAAAAAAAGGACATCAAAATTCAGATGTGCATTTTTATGTTTTTAAAAAGAACAGACAGCACACTCATTAGTGTCTCCTTTGAGCATGCCAATGATTCTCTATGTTATCTCCTTTGCTGTCAAAAAAACCCCTTCTCACTTCTCTGTCATGGCTCTCCATGTGCATCTCACTGTAACGCTTTCTGTGTTTCTGTCTGTCCACTTGTGTCTGGCTCTATCTGTCTTGCTGTCTCACTGCAGTCGAGAAGTAGACCGAGTAAACAGACGTCTCAGTGAGCTAGCACCTATTTACACTGTGCATGCTTCATCTCAACAAAGGTGCTTAGAGACATGGCTTTGGGGCGTGATTCTGAATTTATTCTGAATATTATGCACCGCCTGGACCCACGACTTGTGCTATTTTTGTGTCCTGGTTTCTGTGTGGCATGTTTGTCTAACTAATTAACACACACATTTGCAGATGTTTTCCCAGATGCAAACATTATGGCACCAGTCACCCTCGAGATATCCACACATCAATAATGATATAACACACTGGCTACTCAGGCACCCAAGCAGCCTTTCAGGTGTTTGAGTGCCTGTGTACCTGTTTTATTTAAAGGAGATATGTGGGAAACCGTGTTGGTGAGGAAAGTATTCATGAGACCTAAAATACTACGCCTTGAAATAGTTATGGGAGAGAAAAATCAACAGTTTAACAACTTTAAATAATGTAGTCTTAGCTTCCAGAAACACCATTCTTATTTATACCTGCTCATTTCCCTGAAAAGATTAGCCCGATTTGCAGGTCTGCTTTACTGGAGTTTACTGTTGTTTAGAAAAAAAAGGGTATGACAAGTGACAGCATTGACAGTGACATTAGGTTTTAGCTTGTTTCTCATGCCGTTCAGCATCTTTTATCTCCCAAGCGCATAGATTAATCTCAAAAACATCAATTCAAGTTAGCGATCTGATAATCAGATGCACTTGATTAATTGATCATCAGCAAGTGTGAGCACCTCTTTAAAAGCAGATGTTTTGTCACTTTGCTGGTCTGGAGCATTCAGGTGTGTGTCAAGGACAAAAGTCATCAGCAATGAGCTTAAAGAAGTTGCTGCCCATCAATCTGGGAAGTGTGGTGAGGTCATTTCCAACAGTTTGAAGTCCACTGTTCTACAGTGACAAAGATTATTTAAAAAAACAAAAAATTCAAGACACCCCAAGTCAGAGCGTGCAATGCTCAGAGAAATTGCAAAAAACCTAAGGGCTACATCTCAGACTCTACAGGCCTCAGTTTGCATGGTAAATGTTAAAGTCATTCAGTCAAAACAATGTGAGAGACTGATACATAGGGATGGGAATTGATGCAATTCAGCGATCCCATTATTGATATCATTTATTGATTTGATTCCTTATTGATTCTCTTATGGATTCTCATTGGGTTCTTATTGGCTCCCCTTTGAATGTCACCACCATTGCAAAGCAGCATATCTTACATATACATTTATTTGTGTGGTCAAATGTTTGTGCATGTTTGAGGTATTTCGGAACTTTTTGTTGTGATTAGTGTTGGGGGTCGTTACTCAAAAAAGTAATGTATTACACATATTACACAAAACATTTTTCTCAAAGGTAATGCAGTACATTACTTAATTACTCCCACGAGAAAGTAATTTGTTACACTACTCGTTACATTACTTTTGCATTTCTCCTTAAAACGAGCCACACACCAACACAAATCTCTATCCTAATGAGGACACACTAACAATTTTTATCTTAGTATTTAGGTTTGAACAAAAGGCCAACAACACAAAGCAAAGATGAAAACCAGCACAAAGAGACTTTAAAGCGATCACCACAGTAACTCTACATGAACAGGTAGAAATGGAGGCTGCAGCCTGACTGAATGTCTGTGTAAAAGCTTGCAAAGAGCCAAAGACGTGTTAGCAGCATAATGCAGTTGTTTCTGTCCTGGATCTAGTTTGCACTTTACCATTGCACTCTAGTTCTTTTGCACAATAGAAATAAAATTAATGTCCATATCCACGCTGTAGACTTGTAGCCACTATTTTCCTGCTCTAGCACATGAACTGAAATCAGCTGACTGCAAGTAGAGCTGAGAAGCAGACTCAATAGGCAAGCAAACTAACAATTCCAAGGAACTGAAACTCATTTCCCATCCCTACTCATATAGTCATACAAAATATGATTACTTTATGTTAATTCAAGTTAATGCTGCTAGATGTGGTTCTACAAGCTATTGAATCATGGGATGTAATTAGCTATAGTACTGCTTCTGCAGCTTTTCTTAGTTTCTGTTAAATAAATAATGACAAGGTTTAATATGTCATCTGTCGTATATCTGAGGTTGTATTTAACTGATTTCAAGACATAGGTGATTTTTTTTCATGCCTTGATATGTAAAATCTTGGAATTGAAAGTGGGTGTACTTTCTTTTTACTAATACTGTGCAAGAGACCATGACTTCTTTACCTATAGTCACAGTACAGATGGTTTTTATGTCAAATCAGTAATCTAGGACTTCTCTACAACTTTCTCAAAATAAGAAAAATGCACTTTTCTCATTTCAAATTATTTGTTGACAACAAAACATTAGGTTGTTTTGTAATTTATGCTAATATCTACTCTGATATCAGACAGAATTGTCAGCTGGTTCCACTCAGTTTCCATCATCAGTGTCACATAGCTCCACTTTAACTGATTTCCATGGGGGAGATGATTCAAATTCCCCTAAATAATCACTTATCTGCCTGATGTTAACATCATTTTAGGTCGACATTGATGGCTAAAAATCCCTACTTACTGGTTTGGCTGGGTACTTAGAATTAGAGCAGAGTGAAATAAAAATAGTGGTGTGTGTTTCTGTATATGTTGTATAGTTACCACGACTTGCGTGTCCCCAAAACACTGGCTGTTTAAAATATTTCTGTCTTTGGTCACAGAGCTTGATGATGCTTGAGAACAGCTTGAAAATTGCATTGATCCTGTCCTTATCACAGATTAGCTAATCGTTGTCCTCCCGTTGAGCTCGTTGGACCAATATTGTTAAAATGCCAGAAATATTAGTTATCAAAGGTAGATATAATTGAACACAATATTAACATATTTTATATTAGAAGAGAATGACCTAAAGGTCTCTCATCTCATTGCAAATACTAAACAAAAACTAAACTCTGAAAGGGAATACATTATGAAAATTAGCTCTGCCAGCGCTAATTAGCCCACTCTGTCTTTTGTCAATCGGCTGCCTCCCTTCACTCTGACTATTCCACCGCTCATCACATTTGATGGTTATCAGATAAGAAAGGTGTAAATTGCTACTCAGAGCCATCTCAGCTAATTCCCAATCTCCCTGCTATTTTGCCTTCATTTTTCTGTCTGTCCTTGTCCCTCGTTTCTTATCCTCTGCATTATTCCTTTCTTTTCTTTATTGATGTAGTCACAAACTCTTGGAAAAGGAAGGGAATATTACAGGTGTGTCTTTCCCTATGCATAAACTTCTGGGATGAATATATTCAGTAACTGGAATAAAACTGAGATGATTTCTGCAAGCGTGTGTGTGTGCGTGCCATGTGCAGATATATGCATGTCTGTGTGTGCACATGCTAATGTCCATGAGCCACTGCTAGCCAGCATTAATGAGGTAAAGCCCCTGCCAGTCCCCCACCCCACCGCCCTTCTCAGGAGAGTAACACACAATCACGCGTTAATGACCCACCAGCATGGTGTGAATAAGAGGGAAGATGAAGCAGGTGGGGTCAGAAGTGTACAAAAAGAGATGGAGGGTGGATGGAGAGGAAAAATGTAATAATTGGTCAGTGTGAGCCCAGCATCACAGGAGAGTTTATAAACAAACAGGCGGATATACTTTGTCCAGGCAGCACACAGCCATTCATGTGAAAGCCTGGTCTACTTAGACACCCTAGGTCCCAGAGGAAGACAGAGGAGGTTGTGCACACAGCAGACCACATGTTGTTAAAGGGAAGAATCAGTGCTTTTTCAAGCATTTTCAGTCGCCTTTAATATTAGTTTTAGATTATATTTATCATAATGTGTTTTTCATCACTGTACACTTGATTTTAATTAAAGAAAAATGCGAAGGAAACTGCCATGAGAGAGAAGTAAAAGAGGGGGGATTGGTGGTGTTGTTTATTACAGAATTGTTCTGATAATGAGAATCAAATGGGGACTGGCACTTTGTTATTATGCTTCTTGGCAGGGTGATTCTATTTTCCTGTGTTTGTGTGCACTATTATCATGTGCATACAGTCCTAAGTGGCCAAGGCATGTTGGAAGATAACTCATCCCCCCTTCCAGCGAGGAGCACTGGCTGCAAGTTAACTGGCAAAACACAAGTGTGGAGACACAGGCGCTGCTGCTGCTGCCGCTGCCAGGTGTATTGAGGAGGTAATAGTCAGGCCAGCGGCCAGTGGCTCAGAGAGGGAGAGCTGCAGAGAAAATGAGCTGCTGCTTCTGGTGGAGTTTGTTCGCCTGAGGGGCCAGCTCAATATCTGGAGTTGTTGTTTATTCGATTCCCCTGTCATCTTGCACCACTTTATACTTGTCCCATAGTTTACCACTTTCCTCCTTTTGGCCATTCTTTCTGTTCTACATGCTCCTATACACGGCCAATTCCAGTTCTGTCATTTTTCTCAAACCGTTCACTGTGTCTCTTACTCTTTTCTCTTTTTCTTCTCTCCCGTTCTCATTCTTCGTGGGTCTCGCTGACTTTTCTCAGAGGCTACAACATCACCACAGTTTAATCCCCCAGCAGGTCTAAACCAGGAGGGATTGAAAAATAACAAGTGTGTTTATGCTCTCTGCCCCCTGACTTCACCCAACTAGAACCCTTTGGTGCCTTTAGTGTCTGCCTGTCTGCTCCATGTGCTTCAGAGTATTATCAACAATGAAGAAAATCTGCTGCTTTTTAATGACACTGTTTCCAAATTGTCACAAGAATTTTTTGTTTATTACACTATCTTAATGAAAAACAAAAACGCTTTCGTATTGCAATAGGACAACCTTATACCATTTCTCATATATATGTAATAGGTCAGTATCGACTGATAAAATCAGCTGATTTCATTCTGTCTTAGTTTCTATCCTATTGCACTGTTTTCCATATCACTGCAAAATCAGATATCTCAGATTGAGTTTCTCAATCAAATCCAAATCTAGTGATGAGACTCTGCCCTTACAGTGTTAATGGTGGCTGCCTTTTTATATTTCCTGCACTTTTAGGCTGCAGATCAGAAGTCAGTTTTACTTTATTGCTCTCTTTTTAATTCTAACATCTGTCAACATTTTAGTGGAAAAAAAATGTAAGCATTTTATTTGAAGATAAAGTGCGAGTGCTGCAGCTGCAGCCCATTATTTTTTTGCTGTTTTATTTTTCTTATTTTCAAGTGCTGTTTGATCTCTGTTTTGTAAGTCATAATAAAGATCTTGTTAGCAGCATTTTTGTTTTTGTAATCATATAAAAAATGTATTGACGGAATAGATGTTGACTGTCCCGCACCGGCGTGAACTTGCACCCCTTGAGTCTGGCAGGGCTTTGAGAAACCAGTTTGTGTGAGCACATTCAGATATGCACAGCTCTGTAAATGTCATTGCTTTGGGTTGAGTGTGGCCAGATGCGCCTGTGTACTGTCACTAGTGATACTGTTAGCATTTCATTTTGTGAATAGGAACGTTGTGTATCTGTTCACCTCAGCTTGCTCCGTGCTGATAAAACTGGCCTGCGTTTTCATAGAAACACAGGATATTTAGTCGGAGCCATACGATGAGCTAAGGTAGTAGTCGCTTTGATTTACTTTTTATAGTCATGAAGTAATTATAAAAGGCTTTGAAAACCATAAAGGTCAGCTGTTGAGCAGCTGTTGAATCATTTGTCATTTGTTTGTTCTTGTGTGTTCTGAGTTTCTGCAGATTCTCTACATCTTTTCTTTTCTGTATTTCTTTACTGTCGCTTCTGTTTTTATTTCTCTGAAAGTATTAAACGCCAGGAAGAGATAAGGTTAGAAGAATCATTACTGTCACAGTTTTTGGAAGGAGCGCTCAGCAACATAACAACCTGCTTCACCAAGCCCTAAACACTGTATTTTTAGGTCCACTTCTGAGTTTTGTCAACCTCTTCTTTTTAAAAAAAAGTTTTTCCCCCGTCTCCCTCTTTATTGTTCACCCTGCAGTGAACTGAAACTCACTACTTTAGGATAAAGCAGAAGTCCCAAAGTGATTTTTCACTAAGTTTTGGCATCGTATCCCCTTATAAAGTGATTGGCAATATCATTGCGCACTACGCTGAATCTAATGACACACTACAGCCACGTCTTTTTTACAGATAAAGACAATAAAGAGCAGCTTATAGGTGTGTCGACTGGTTTGGATACATGTATGAATCAAGGAGAGCGTGTGATGCGTGTAACCAGCGTATGAAAACAAGCACATGTTTGTAATACATCCCCCACCCTCGGACTCCTGCCAGCTGATGAAAAATGAATGAAGGCCTGTGTGTGCGTGTCCCTGTGTTTGTGTCCACATGCCTATCTCCGCTCGGGCTTTTACACAAGGACAGGCCTTACACCCCTGCTGACAGGACTGTGTACATGTGAGTGAGAGACAGAGAGCAAGCGAGTGCAAGTGAGTTCAGCAGGCTTAGACAGATGTAGGTTGCAGATGCGAGTGTGTGTGTGTGTGGTAAGCATGCAGTCATAATTAATCTGTTTTTTGATTGATTTTATTTTGTGTCTGAGAAGAAATAGCCTTGCAATTCACCTGTCGAACATCCTCTTGTGATCAAACTTTCATCCATTTCTCCTTCTTTTTTGTTTTTTCATCTATCAGAACCTCCCTACTATAGAGTGGCGGCCAGAGTGAAAGAAGAGCACATGAGGAGCAGAAGCAACGTGGCATCAACATCCTGACCGGTAACCTTGCTTCTGCACCCCACCACGTGCCCAGCAACTCCAGAAGTGACCATCAGCAGGAAGGAAACAAGTGACCACTCCTCCTGCAGGCATGGTAATAGACTCTGTCTGTAAGTGCTGGAAGCCTGTGTGTGTGTGTGGCTGTGCTAGTGCATTATCGGCAGTAGAGAAAGGACTCCTTCAGACTATGTGATGTAAGATAAGTTGTTCTAGACATGACAACGGAGCATGTGTGTGTCAAAAATAGAGAGATACTTGATAATAGATTGTGCTGACAGGAGTTTTTGAGTGTGTAGTAGAAAATTTGAACCTAATCATTATCGTTGAGAAAAAAGGGGTGGAGGGAATGAAAGAGGAAAAGGAAGTTATGAAAATGAAGAACAGTCAAGGAAGAGGTGGGTGGTGATTAACAGAAAGAGAGAAAAATGAAAGTTTAATCACTGTTTGGCATTTTCTAGATGACATTCTTGTAACTTTGTGGATTTGTTCTTTTTTATATTTTCATATTACTTGTTCTACATTATTACACCAGTGCGCAGTCACTTGCTGACATGCTGAATGAGGTGTAGATTTGAGGTTTGTTCCTTACATAAGCAAAGGCGCAAGTAAGAGAGGTGTTACACAAGGAAAAATATGCCATAAAAAGAACCACCATGTTTTTTAGGAGGAGGAGAGGTTGGCTGAAGAGATCAAAGAGAATAGAGTAGGGAGAGGATGACACGTGGAAGCAGATAAGACCATAAAAACATAAATCAGGGACAGGGGCATGAGACATGAAAAGTATAAAGGATGTTGCAAGCAAAAAAGTGGGGTAGAAAAGGAAGGTTAAGAGCCTGAGAGAGGTAGAGGTAGAGAGCACAAGTGAGAGAAGGGATTGATTAATGGTCTTGGCCTGTGACAGTGGGAGCTGTACCCCTGAGGGGGGAGGGGAGTAGAGCATAAGATGAATTATTAAAAACTAGAACAAGAGGAGAATGGAGGAAAAATGAGGACAAAAACAAAGTAAGTGGAAGAGTGGTTTGTAGAGTAGGGAGGAAGGAAATAAAGAAGGAAGAAAGGGGAAAGGTGCTAGGGAGGATAATCATGAATGATTGAGAGAAATGGAAAGAAAACAAGATGTTACTGAAGGTGCTGAGGCTGGACATTACAGAAGAGGTCACATGACTGAGCTCATAAATAACCAAGCTTAATAAGACCAGTGCATGCTTGTGTTGCAACAACAGTACTGTGATTAATCCCGAGTTTTGGTGATGCAGCAAATACTGACCTTGGCAAGGGTGTCACTGTATTTAAACACAAAGTACACAAACAGCCTCTTCCCGGTTTTCTCTGAGTTTTCTGCATTTGATAAATACACCTGCCCAAAATTTTGTTTTCGGTTCTTTCTTCTGTATTTGTCTACCTTAATGTTTAAGTTCCAGTCACACAGGGCTAGAGACTGGTTGTGTATTCCCCAACCAGTTGGCAAGAGGTTGAAAGAGGCTGCTGTCTATTGCTAGTTGAAAAGAGAGTGAAATGGAAAGCATGTGGTCTAAAAGCTCCATGCAACAGTGGCATAAGAAGGTATATGCAGACATACACACAACATGGTTCATGGTAGTGGCTTTCAGACATCTAGGATTTAACAATTAAAAATTTGCATTTTTTCCTTGCAACCGGTAGTTGCCAGTGGATCGGTGACCGGTCTCTAGCCCTGAATGAATGGAGCTATCACCTTATCGTTTGGCGTTGCCAGCAGCCTCCAAAAATCATTTGCAACCAGTCGATAAATACTCATTTTTCCCTAGCAACTGGTGGTTGCCAGATAGTCGCCAACGAGTCTCTAGGTGTGTGTGACTGAGGCCCTAGTCAAGTCCTTGTCCTTTATTATTTGTTCACACCTTCATTTCTAGGGAACACACTTTAGAATCTGAAATGTGAAGCACTGTTTGTTCATTTGTTTGTTTGTTTTTTACATTTAATAGTCAGCATACTCAAACTAAATTAAAAGTTTGTATCATTTTTATGTTTTTTAAAGTGACATAATGTCATGTTATTTGTTTTTTATACACAATATTCTGGTACATTTTTCATGTCTAGACATGCCACTGTTTAACAGATTGTAAGTGTGCCCCCAAAACAGTGCAGTGTCAGTTCGTTTGCATTAAGCACCCAGGTCATTATATTTTACAGGCAGGCTATAAACCTTATAAGCCATGCTGACACATTACCAGGAGCAAAGGACAGAGATTAAAAAAATCCAATCCTTTATCGCAAAGTAGGTTGGGTAAAGTAGTTTTGGATTTGGGGAGGTAAATAAGCTTGAATGATTACAGCTTTAGATGAATTAGATGAATGTCATCCTGCCTGAAGCACATTTGATAATATTAATGGCATGCTTAACATGCCATAAGGTTTTATAGTAGTCTCCATTTCCCATTTCATGCCGTGTTTATCAGAACTCTTGAGATGCTTGCTATGAAGTACCTATTTGATATTTTGCTGCAGCATGGAGTGTGATTTTTGTTTATATATTTTGATGTATGTGTACCCTGCTATTGTGAGCATGTGTGCATAATTTGAAAAACTGTGAGGAAAAGGGAGTGAACAATAAAACAGGATAGAGGAGTGTGGTGGGCCAGCGTGCCAAGCAGAGTGCAGATAAATCACAGGCTGAATTTTTAATGCAATCTCCCCTAGGCTGCTGGATGTTGCAGAGGAGGCACCGAGATATTTGTTTTTTTAGTATTTCTTGTCCCTTCACTCATGGCCTCTATTGTGACAGCTCTTTATCTCCTTCGACTTTTCGTGGTTCCATGTGGTGTTAAAGACATGTGACATTTTCTCAAGCACCACTTCTGATTTGTTTTTTCCCAGATATTTATAGGTGGTGATTTGTTTTTCTGGGTTTTAGAGTAGCTTCACCGTGGCCGGTGTTGTCAGCTACAGTACAAACAAACCTTTGTTTCCTCTGTAGCCTGGTGAACATATTAAAATCCTTCTTTTCTGACCTCCCTCCATCTCCTGCAGATGTGTCACTTTTGTTTTCTTTGTTTGATCCTCTTTTCTCCCTTATCTCATAGTCTCTCCTCACGTTACCTTGTACTGTGTGCTGAGCGCTCACATAGCATGTCAGGCACATGCCTTATTAAAAGGAAAAGCACATATCTCA
>VVHJ01035518.1:9584-28396 GCA_015107715.1 Tylochromis polylepis
TTTTAAAAAAAACATACAAAAAAAAAAAAAAAACAAAAAAAAAAAAAAAAAAAAAAAAAAAAAAAACTAACCCCCCCCCCCCAAAAAAAAAAAAAAAAAAAACCTGATATGATGAAATGATGCTCAGTAAAGCAGCATCAACAATACACAACCGTGCAAGGGGTCCAGATTCACCAAACATTGCCCATTTCAGTCTCCTGTACAGAGGACTATGAGGGGGAAATAGGGACTGTTTCAATTACAGTATACATGGAAAGGCCATTCCTGCAGTGGGGTTGATATGTCATTCTAACAATGTCCAATTAAAAAGAAAGAATGCTTCCATTATTCTTCTATTAGAATACCCGTGCCTGAAACGGCACTGAAAGACATGCACCTCCTGGTTAAAGGTGAGAGTCCATCAGGCGTGAAATGAGTACAGCACACATAAAATAATTCATATTTCCCCATGGCTGCCATAATTTAGTTTTGCAATTATACTGGGTGTGTATATGTGTGTGCGTTTGTGTTTTAATGCCAGTGAAACATGCAAAATAATATGTTTATGCTGGATTCTATCTTTTTATGTGATTTATGATGTGCAGTGTTGGTGAAAAGACCTGCAGGAACAGTAAATACAGTAGACACGAGAAAGGGAATAGCCTCTTCCAAATATAAATATAAGCTATTTTATAGAACTTCATCAAGCAATTATTTTATTTTACAAAACATTAATAATTAATTTCATAAAAAACAACAACAACAACAAAACAAACCCCAGTGTCAACACACTATCTTCATCTCCTTCCAGCTTCTTAAGGATACCAGATGTTTTTGTCTCTTTCTGGTACATTTATTATGTGAATATATTTGAATAGCTTTGTTTGAACAAGGCATTTGATCAAGCTGCCGCAAGATGGGAAACTTTTATTTTTAAATAGTCTTTTTTTAATAGATGGTTGCCTTTCTAATATGTATGAAAAATTAAAATATTGAATGCAAAACAAAGAAAAAAGACACAGTGGCTACAATATGAAAGAAAAAAAAAACCCTGCAAATGTGCTACTCACTGCACACAGGATGGCAATTTCATAAGAGCGTGTTTGTAAATTTGAACACCATACAACTTTCCAAGTAGATATTATTTTAATATCTACATATTATATATTATAATAGTTAAGTGTGATGTCCTTGTTGGTTAATAGTCAAATACACACTTTCACTTGAAATGGAAAGAAAAGGGCATCTAGTTCACATGAAAATGAACTTTGCTTAAGTATCTGCTGTGTAACTGGCCTTACATGAAAGGAATACTTATCCAAAGAGAAATGGCCTGCAAGGTCTTTACCGTGACCCAGTTCAAACTTTGCGGGAGGCAAGAAAGCTCTTCATAGCCTCTCTTCTTCTCACACACAGTGAAAATGATGGAATACATTAACGCCAGTGGAGGACTATGACCTGACACATAAATCAGTGGCAATGAAAATATGCCTGACAAATCTAAAAGGGATGGTTAAAGCATTCTGTTAGTTCCCCAGTGACAAGACTGGGCGAATAGCTCAAGTGCTTAACAGTACAGTAAAATACACAGCCTGATTGAATCCATGAACTCCCACTCCACCAGCTACCTCTTCCAGTTACTACAGTGGACCTAATTATCCCATGTAAGCAGCAGCCTGGGGATAAGCCGCGTCTAAATACTCAAAACTGTCTGTTAAACCTCACAATTTAAAATGGTGCAGCAGTGGTTATCAGCATTTTTTTTCCTGCTTCAAGCTTCCTATCCCTTTTCTGGAGACCATAATTGTTTTGATATGCTCATCACGTACAGAATGAAATGTTGATTCCACCTTAATTATGTTCCCCAGGGGTCATCGCTGTGACTTCTGCAAAGTAAATAAGGCAGTGCTGCATTCACACAGACAAGCCTTGCAGTGTTAGTTACCCGCCGAGCTATTTTAAGTCGAGTCCAAATGAATGCCTCGTTCGCCGTAATTAAACAAGCCACCTTGACACATTTCAACAATTAACTTTTAATCACTTGGATCTCTCTAAATCAAAATCTCATGGATGACGTTTATGGGTTTGTCTGTGTGGCTGGGGCAAAGGGTCAGTCTCATCAAATGAAATTTGAAGTAAATCATGTGAGATAATTGAAAGTGTGAAAGGGGTCCAGTCACATCCAGAGACCAAGTATGCTGTATTAACAGAACGTGATTGGCTGCTGGGAAGTCAGGTGTAACTGGCCACAATTTCCCTATGTAACTTTTGTCAGTAATGCTTTCCCTAATTGGTCTTTTGAGGACGATTTTTTTTAAAACACAAGATGATTCCAACAAAGGATCTCGTCATCTCTTTTTGTTTCTCTTCTCCAGCTGAATATCCTTTAAAAAAATCCACATTGTCATGACGCCTCTAGTCATCTAGTCATATTTGCATATATCTTATTCATTCTTTCCTCTCCTAAACAAATTAAACTTGAAGTCGAACTCAGGACATTTTTCTCCATTGAAACCCAATTACACTCCACTTACTGTAGACAGCCTGGCACACTACACTCCACATTCAAAAGGAAATCTCGGCTGTCTGTGTCATAACTTAAGAGCTTTCGCTTAAGACGATTCACTTCTCTCAGTTTTGACTTCCAAAAGCAATAAAAAAGTTAAATATAGTAATAATAACATTCTCAAATAGATACGCGACTAAAATCAGAGTAATTGCTTTAAATTTATTTAGGGAAAGACAATGTTCTGGATACAGGTCATGCAGTTACAGGTATATAGCAGCAAAGTGAATGTGGAGTAACATTAGCTGATTTAATTTCTTTTGCTGTAAATTAAAATTATAGCCAGCAGTTCTTAAAAAGAGTGTGATTTATGATTGTTGTTTATATGTGCTTTTTCAACTTGGATGTGAGATTTTAAAAAAGTTTAATTGTGCTCTGCCGTGCACAGTTCCTATAATTACTAAAGTACTGAAACATGCTGTGAACACAAGTTAGCTTGTTAGCATACACTGGATTAGTTACACATCAAGCAACAACAGAGCAAGACTAGCATTTATTTTGAAAAATAATGTCTAGCTGCATCTCAAGATTCAAGACTCTTTACTGTCATTATACAAGCATAATGAAATTAAGATAATATTTATATAATATACTTATATAATATAATATATATATATAAATATAGGGTTGTGATATATATCTTGTGATAACCCTGAGCTGGCAGATTGTCTTTGTCTGTGTGTTACGTGTTGCAGGTGCCCCCTAGGTGTGCTCAGGTCTGGTGTGGGCCCAGCGTTCCCCAATATAAAGGTGCACTCAGTAAGAAGAACAACATCACTCCTGAGCTCCATGCAAACATTCCAGCACTAATGATTTACTGACTTACATGCCTCATGGCATTTACTCTAATACGTTTATTTAGTGTCATTAGTTTCAAATAAAAGCTTTTGTTCTTTTACTTGACTAATGCTGTCGCCTCCTGTTATTTGTCATGGCTTTTGAGCTTGTCATGACACACTGGTCAGGTTTGAACACAAATTTTAATC
This sequence comes from Tylochromis polylepis, assembly GCA_015107715.1. Taxonomy (NCBI): domain Eukaryota; kingdom Metazoa; phylum Chordata; class Actinopteri; order Cichliformes; family Cichlidae; genus Tylochromis; species Tylochromis polylepis. The sequence continues at coordinate 13,116 of VVHJ01035518.1, forward strand.
AAGTTTCTAGAATATAGGCAATGAATATAAACACATGATGGCACTAATTCTCTTTTCAGGTGCTATAAAACCATGAGGAGGAGGCTTTGTTTAAACCTCAAATAAAAGACCAAGATGTACATTTTTATTTGTGGCATGTATGCATTTAAGGAGACTTAATATTTAACTCATAATTTAAGCACCGATGCAACATGATACACAAATGTTTTCATCTCATTTAGTCACTAAAAAAAATAATTGAGATACTTTGACTTTTCTAGTTACCTTTTCTGCTCTAATGGAATCAGACGGATGGAAAAACACTTGGGAGCGCAGAAAACCCGACATCTTTTCTTTCTTAATATGGAAATAACATTGCACACACAATTATGAGGACCTTTAGTTTTACCATTTATTAAAATGATCATTTTAGACACCTTGTTATGTAAGCAGCTAATAATGCTGCCCTCATGCTGTGTAATAATAGCAACAACAATAATCCAATATTTTGCTATACTGTATATGTCAGGGTCTTCATACAAACAGACATCTTTTTGCTTTTTAAAACGTATTATGCAAAGAGGAATTATTGCTAGAGCTAGGAAAGGCTAAAAATAGGATGTATTGTTAAAAAAAATCCAAGACATTTAACTGAAAAATACAGTATTAAATTGCATTCAATGTGCTATTTAGATGTCAAAAAATAAACGGCACCTTTCACTGCTTTTACATACACGCTGTTTTTGTGTTATTATCCATTTTAGACTGAGAATTGAATACTAGCTATAAGATTTTGGTCATTTTAATGACTTAATGACTTAGGATTAGGGCCAGCTGCAGAGTGGCTTTTAAAGAAAGAGGAAACACTACGGAGACATATGAAGCAAGGAAACTAAACCCACCTGCTGACTGGTGCTACTTCCCAAGTGGAGAGAGAGAGCAGGGGGCAAATATGGCCCCAAGACAGAGGGTCTGTCACAGTGTAGCCAATGCCAGCCTGATTTCACGGTCGATGTCCCCCAGAGAAGAGAAAGATGTGCCATTACTGCCTGTAAGCATATTTTCCACCAATAGGGGTCACTCTGTGTTTAGAAAAAAGGGGCCGACAGCTGATGGGAAAATAGTAACAAGAGGGAGAAAAGGGTAATCAGGATGCAGCATGAATGAAGGTGAGTGTGGAGGGAAAATTACATTGGTGAGAGTGGGTGGTCAAGGGGGAAATGACACAGGAGATGAGTGTGGACATTTGGGGGGAGACCAGATTGATCCAGGCAAATTAACCAAACAACAGTCAGATGGACAGGTACACAGAAAGACAAAACGACAGATGGACAGACAGACAGCTGGGGCAAGTGAAAGCATGATGGAAATGAAAAAAAGTGATTGAAAAAAGGAAGTGATGCAGGGGCTCCGCTGGGATGGATACCATTTGGCAAAAACCCATCCACTAGTTCTGCTTCTTGAAAACTGGTCAGTGAACAGACTGAAAAGTTCTCAAAATCAGACCCTCAGTGACAGCTATGGTGATATGATCCTCAGGGAGTGAAAAGGATGGATTAGTCCATTTTTATTGCTTGGCGAATGCACCCAATAGCCCTGCCTTCTCATCAATCATTCACAGTATACTCCTATTCCCCGGTAAGCTGCCCCCTCGTCCTCCTTTTTCGCCTTCCAAATTCTCTCTTTCCCCCATTCTTCTTTCATTCTGTCTGTTCTCCATTGTCAGTCCTCTGAGCCTCGGAGCACAAGTTGAGATACATTAAAGATGAATGGGCAAGGATCTTCCCATAGGATCCCATCTTAAGTTTTTGTGGATTGAAGTCTGTTCTATTCTCCTTTCACAGCCCTGTATTGGTAATCCTTAATGTGAAGTGAGAGTTGAAGAGTGTTTTCAAGGTAACCCTCCTCCCCAACAATTAGGAAGAGCTTAACAGGCATCCAGCCAAAAGATTCTACTCACATTTTAACAGTCAGGAAAACTCCTCATTAGAGAGTTGCATTTTCAAGAAACTGTTAACAAATACACCCCAGCTATCCTAGAATAGAATAAAATGGAGGCTAAGCTTGAGAGGATAGAACCTTCAGCTCTCTAGAGACAGACCAAAGCTTTCTACTGGGGTTAGGTTAGTGCAAGGTTAGTCACAGAGCTGTGGCCTTGATAAAGATAAAGGGGGAAAACAAACAAACAAAACAAAACAAAACAAAACAAAACAAAACACTACAATCTTTTGTGCCTAAGATTCACAAATCTGAAGCTCAAATATTTTAGATTTTTAGAAATCATTCATGCCCACTTGACCAGAAATAATCCTTCACTTGATGTGGGTTAATATCCACAACATTTGCACAGCTTAGCTTAATTTAACCTTACCAAACCTTTGTGTACTCAGGTGACTGCCTTTTCAAATTGGATTTTGTTCAGTGCTAATTGCAGTTAAGCGTTTTAATATAAACCATCCGTCCAGTTTCTTCTGCTTATCCAATTCTGGGTCGGTGGGGGGGCTGACAAACAGGCCACTCATACTTACATTTATGAGCAATTTAGAATCGCCTAACCGCGCTAACTGCTTGTCTTAGGATTGTGAGAGAAACCACACAGGCACAGGGAGAACACGCAAACCCTGGCAAGATGGTGGATTCAAAGCCAGGATCTTTTTGCTGTGAGGTCACAATGAAAACTGCTGTTCACCATGCTGCCCATGGCATGGTGTCACTGTGAACAATTCATAAAAATGGAGTAATTGAACAGTCTAATAGGTTAGGACCCCTGGCTGCTTAAAGGCAGGCATACTCGTGGACCAACGCCATCTCATGGTGCTGCAACAAGTTCTTATCCCATGGTGTAAAAGAAATGCCCTTTTTTTCAGATGCTACATGATTTATACATCAGAGGGACGAGAGCTCTGTTTCAGAGACTCACAAGATCCACTTTCAGAAGTTAGGTAAGTACATTTTAGTATTTTGAAAGTTTGTCAGCAAGCAGACTGTTGTTCTTTGACAAAATGGCACCCAACCTCACCCACTGATGGGAACAGGCTGAACGTAGCATAAAAGTCAAAGGACTTTCAGTTTAGGGACTGCACTTCAACTTTCACAAAGCAGTGGTATCATTGCTCTCTCCTTTCCTGTTAAATACAACGTTTTTACCAGATGTTCTAAAGCGCTTAATGTCTCCAAGCACAGACTCTAAGACTGACATGAAAAACAACAACAACAACAAAAACAACTTTAGATTCACCACTATTTCACAAATTGCAATGAAAACAAGCTACGTGGACACCTTTGTGCCTCTTTAAAAAGATTATTAATATTTTTTCTCCATTCAGAGATCAAAGTAATTTCCCTCCTTGTTTATTTGAGGAGAAAATGAATTTTCCACGCAAGCTATTGTGCTGTGCCTTGTCTAATGTTTGAGTGTCTGCAGTGCATCCTGGGTGATTAACACTAGACTGTGTTGACCAGATTTGAATGCTCCAGATTCTTGTCACCACTGTAGTGGGATCTAAGTGCATATGTACAACAGTAAGGTGTTGCCTTGGGTATTTTGATTTCTGTCAACCAAAGGAAATGACAAAATGAAACGCTATGCTATGAAAATCGCATAAGCTCTGTCTCAGTCCATTTTTCTTTAATGTGAAGAGGCTCAGTGTGCCTCTTTAAAACTTTTACTGTACCTTCTCCACACAGAGTATTTCTCTAATGTCTCAGAATTTCTTGAAATTATGCATCCTGAAAATGATTTTAAGAAAATCTGCTCTCCGCTTTGGGAACTCCTCAAACTCAAATGCCTCACACTCACAGAAGTGATGTGTACTTTTTGTCTGTGACGTAAGGCGTCTTCAGAAGAAGTGTGTTTAAGTGTTAGAGTGGATTGCCTAGAGCTCCCTTGTTCACAGTTAAGCTACAGGAGCTCTCCATGTCAATATTAGTGTTTACATTTACACTGAAATGTGACTCAGTTTGTTACTCCTGAGGATTGAAGTCTAATCCCGCCTTATGTTGCCCTTATAATATCCTTAACATTTAATTTTCAAGTCAGATTTCTTTTTATTGATTTACTTAAAAAAAATGTATTCAGAGAATTAAATTGAACTCAGCGTGTCAATAACACACCTTTAACCAAAGCACTTTCCATTGGAATTATACCCTAGACAGCAGCAAGTACTGTATAAATAGCTATTTCCCCATACTGTTTGTCTACTAGTTAGTCAAGGGTTAAAAAAGATGCTGAGGATCATTGTTTGAACTTCATATCCAGCACAGACAAATGATATGTGTGTTTTGCTAATCTGAGTTTTGATAGAGTCGCCTTTGGAGATAAAACGAGATAGAGCACATGCCACATCAAAGCATCAAAGCAGACTGAGATGCAGATGGACTTTGTGTCCCTTCATTACACATGCACTAAACCTCTTGGCTGTGATTTCACTTGCTGCTGGTGAAGGGATTCGTGGCTACTTAACCAGCTGTAGTCCGGGCCCGTTGAGAGAAATGGTCAAACACGTTTATTTCTCTCAATTGCTATTACTGTCTGTACCTTCATCACTAAGCGGTCCTTACAGAACCTCATTTCCTGTATCAGATAAATCGTCGCCCTTTTGTTCCCCATCTGTCTGTCTCTTTGTCTTCATTTCTCCTCCAACTTGTCTCTCGTTTGCTCCTATTCTGTCTTTTACACACACACACATGCACATGCACACGCGCCCACACACACACACATACACACACACACACACACATGTAGAGTTTGGATCTGGGTGCCATGACAACAGGGCACATCAAAATCCAATTAAATGGGACTTCCTCCCACTTCACCAGACCGACAAATAACTTCCTCCTACCCTCTTTTCCCCTTTGCATGGAAATAACTTTAGAATGTTAAAGTTATTCACATCTGCAGTCTTGTAAAGTTGATAAGATTATTACGTCAAATCAGACTGGTGGAGGAAATCAGTGGGTGAAGAGGTCAATTTTCTTCAAAATGAGTAAGTGCTAACCTGCCGCACAAATGCTGTTTCTTTACAGATGGTTCCAAGCTATATGACATGATAAGGGTCCAATAACTGCGCAACAAGAAAATTCATGCATGTAGTCATGCGATAAATTTACAACTTCATGCATTACAATGTGTGGAAAAAAACTCCCATTGTGCAATAATGTTTAAACAGGCTTTATGCTCTCAGAGTGAAGCATCCCAGTGAATCATTGCTTACCCTTCTCCTGACAAGTGTTGTATTGAATGATACATGTTCAATGGGGTGATCCAAATACAAAAAAAAATAGAAACATGATATACAACAAATGTAAAAAGGCACACTAACATGCTGTGGCAAAGCTAACTTCCTTAAGACCTCGGTTTGTGTAGCTTTTCAATGAAGCACACATCTGTAGATGCCCATCTGCTGCTAGGTTTTCACAGTGTGTTAAACGGAGTGGGCATCATCAATCACTGCCACCCCCACATAGGCACTGCCAAGCCCCCAGAGAGAGATGCAAGAGCTGGGCAAGACAGAGAACCAGGCTCCCTGCCTCCAGAGAGAAACAGCTTAGATATTACGCCTCCGAGAGGCTGGCCTGGTAATGTCCCTCAAGGGCTGCCTTCATGCTGCGCTCAGTGGCTGCCGGGGGACAGGCTTCTGCTGCAAGACAAAATGCATGAGCCTGAGCATCACATTAACGCTGTGGCAAGCCTTGGGAGGCCTGCCACTGCAGATTGAAAGGCCAGCTACTCCACCACAATTAAAAAGAAAATGATTAACAATTAGCCTGCTAGACAGAAATAAACAAGCGGTTTGCTGAGACAACTTTTCCACTGCTGTAGACCCATTTGCGTAATGGGGGTGCATGTATATTTTGTGCAAGATAGTGAAGTGCACTCCATGTGCTGATGAGTGTTCATAGCCCACGGGGCTTAGCAGGGTTTGTGCCTCCTACACCATGCTGCCCAAACCCACGCACTCCACTCGTCTGAGCGGAGAGAGGAAAGAGAGCGAGGTCGCCTGTTTAGGTTGTAGCACACTGTTGGCCTCAGCACCACTCATGCTGCTCTGTTGTCGAAAAAAATGTTGTTGTTTTTTTTCCAAATAATAAAATTTTCGTAAAATGCCAGATTTTATCCTTGTTCTTTGGGGGGAATTATTCAAATCTGTATTTGCTTCTTTATATTTCCCTGTCTTGTTTAAGCTTATTGTGAAACAGCTCTGATGACAATTGTCGAATGCTGACTCAGAGTGACTTTTATAAATTGCAAAATAAATCAAAAGACACAAGAGAAAACACACTTGATAAAAATCCTCTGACAATTGAATGATAAATTTGCTGGCCTGTACCTGAATGTGCTCTGGATTGCCTGGAGGTTATTGCTGTGTACTTTATCCACCATTGGTCATTCATCACCTGGGCGCAGTCTCAGCCACAGTCCCTCACTGACATATGCAGAGAGAGAGAGAAAGCAGATGCAGGCAGGTATCTTTGTGATGTGAGGACAAGCTAATCTAACAAGCCACAGATGATTGGTGCAGTTTTGGTGGAAAAATCACAGTCCTTCACAATGCTTTATTGATTGAGAATCTGTTATATAGGTGACTGAGTGAACACGGGAGAGATTTCAGTTAACAACTTTCACAGGTGCTATTTCTGTGACAGAAAGTAGCTCCAATGAAAAGTGTTCGCAGTGAAGTTTGGGGATTCTCTTTAGTTTCTAGCACATTTAGGAAACAAATGCTGATTTAACGTGATGGGAGCATTAAAAAGAAACTTCTCTTTATCAAAACAGGCAGAAATACCATCGTTCAAAACCTTTTGCACATAAACTGAAGTTGTGAGTGGGAAAAATATATGTGAAGCAGCTCATATTTTGGTTAAATCATAATCATATCAAACGTCTGGGACTGCAAACATAATGATATAGGTCAACACATCACAGACACACAGAATGACTGAGGGCTATAAAACTGAAGAAAGCATGTGAAGACAGCAGCACAATCCAAGGTTGCTATATTTACCAAAATGATGCTCTCATTCCACATCTAAGATTTTCTTGCTTCACTCTGTTTATCCACATAGGCTACAGCGTGAAAAACAGAGGCAGTGCAAAGCCACGCAGCTACAATATGAGGGCAAAAATCAAACCTATAACAACATCTTAATATTACAGTGACCACCGTGAGCAGTCAAACAAACTGCAGATCCATAATCATCTCCATAACTGTTGCAGTTGCAGGTTTTCGCCTCATCGTGTGACCACCTGCTAAAACTGACACCAGTAAAGGCAGGGAACTCTGTGTTACGGACAATGCCTTCCTTGTTTTCTTCTGAATACATTAAGAATTTTTCTCCATCAGTTACCCTGGTGCAGCAACAGTGTGATGCTTGACACCCTTTTTTGCTTGGAAAAATTCCCAAACACCGTGAAAGTCTCCCACATTTAAATTATGCATATTCATAAGCCATAATCATGGCTGAGGCTCCGTAAAACTTCATTACATATCCATATACAGGGACTTTTCCAACATATACAACTTAAAGTACTTGTTAACTCTAAATTCAACAGCATACAGGAATTAACAGGGATTACAGGAAGTCAATATGCAGAAACAAGGATTTCTGTTCTGGTTAGGGGGTCAGTGCAATCTTTAAACCACCGTATTTAAAGCTTAATGGCTAATTACAATTAAAACACTCCATGTAAATTCACCTAAATGTACTTGAGAAACAAGGATCCTCAGATTTAACATGTAAATCCTGCAGTAGCTCCTTGCATCTTATTACTATAAGCTTAGCAAATGCTGCTGTTGTTTGCTTGGCTGATAGCCTGGAAATGAAGTGTGAAACAAATGCCGGCCAGTGTAATGTAGATAGTCAGAGTTACGAATTAAAAAAAAGAGAAAAGAAAACTAGAGACCAGAGCTACAATCAACACATGGCTAATACATAGTAGAGAACAAATAAAGTGACAGACCTGCAGCTGTCATTTAGAAACAGTGGACATCTTGCCAAACGTCTTACTTCAGCACACAGGTAATGTGTTTTCCTTTGAACTGCTGCAGTTTATTTCTCATCCTTCTGTCAGGAGAAAGCTGCAGCATGTCGGCAGTGCACTCACCGCCTTTGTCTTGTAAATTCAACTTCTGACATCCGCAACACTGTGGAGGGTTGTCGTTCGACAGAAATAGACTTTTGTTTTTGTTTTTTGGTCTCTTTTTTTTCTCCGTTTCCTCACAACAAAGCACCTCTGTATCAAAACCGCAATGGGTGTACCTTGAAGTAGGAGCCATATATAGAAATCATGTAAATCAGGCATGAATTAACACTGAGGTGGCGGAACATTTCAAACGCCTTCAGAAAAATGATGATGCTGGCAATGACAGAGGAAAGGATTTTTCTTTTTCTTTTTTTTTTTTTTTTTACAAAGGAGTCAAGCAATCCAAAAATGTCCTTTGTACTAATGGAGCACAGGAACATTTGGTAGTACCTCAGATAAATTAATGAAAACAAATACTTTTTTTTCATTAAGAGTGGCGCAATTAATACCCCAGTGGGTCTGATATTGCTTTTGAGCTGAAAGTGACTCCTCTTCAAACTAAACTTGTATGTATTTTGAAGCAATAATGAAAAGGTTTTTTGAGATCAATATATAATAGCCTGAGATTTAAAAATACTGTGCCGGTACACTGCACAGTCTGATGTGGGATCAATACAGAAATGCATCTGGTTCACAGCAGGGGAGATGGAGAGTGGATCAATAATAAGCAAATTTCCAGGAATTGCAAGAGGTATTGACTATTAATTAGCCATTTCTCTCAAAAGGTGCATCAAAGACTCATGATAAAGAAACGCTAATGGGTCTTTGTGAGGACACTACAATGTGCAGATGAATTGCAGGACACAGACAGAAGCCATGCATAGATTATGAAAGTCATCTGTCATCTTCAGCCTTATTCAAGCCTCGAGATAAGGAATGAGCCTGTTTAATGCACATGTTGTAAATGTGTTCCTTCTTTATTCTCAAATACAGTACGATAAATAATTTATTCTTATTTTTCTCCTGTCTTACAGATACCTTGAAAAGAAAGAAATTAACAATGAACAGATCCAACAAGTGTCTGTTTATGTTATTTGCCAGTAACACCAAACTTGCACAGAAAGAGAGAGAGCCATTCACAGTCATGCTCATACCTAACATTAATTTAGAGTCATCTCTTAACCTAACACACATGTTTTTGTACTGTGGAAGAAACTGGATTACCTAAGCAGGCGCAGGTTTAGGGAGACTTTGAAAGCTCTACAACGTAAAGCTCTAGCTGGTCTGCAGGCTCAAACCAACTCCCTTTTTTGCTGGTAGGTGACAGTGCCAACCGCTACACCACAGTGATGCTCTTAATCAACATAAATATTAATTTTACTCTGAAATCTTTTAAAGATGTGATTCTTTCCTTCAGAGCAGCTTCTGCTTCTGATAAGGTCACATTTAAATTAAATGCTTAATGATAGCAAACTGATATCACAAACTGGCATTTAGGAGTTTAAAATCACAAAATACACTTCACATTAAACTTTTTCTTTAGTAAATACAGGCATTTTGGAGCTTTCTTGTGTGCTTTCTCTTTTAAAGATAATACCTATGTCAGTGTCTTGCTCCTCCGAGCAAGGGGACTAATCTTTCAGAGGGGTTTTTAACACAGAATAAACACAAATACACAGTAAAGAGAAACCAGAAACAGCTGGCCTGTGGATTCATCTTACTGGTTTGCTTGTAACAAACATGAGGTGAATCATGAAAAATACACAGCGAGATGTCCGAGAAGAAAAATCTGATAGATGCCTTGGTGAGGCAGAGAGAAAAAAAATGCTTACACACTGAGGCTGAGTGACGCTTATGGGCATTTGAGTTTTTCTTGTGATGACTCCTCTCATGATTTATGTAGGTATAGACGTCTCCTCTGACCTTGAGAGCTGCTTCACTTTGTGCTGATGTTCAGGTTAACAGGGGATTGTGGGAATTGGAGGTCCCTTGGAGGCTTTTTTTTCATGACCTCACACAGATTTTTGCTGTGTGCTGGTATCATGATCAATATCCACCTGAGTTCATGTGGGTTTTTCAGAGATATAAGGTACCGATGATGGATTGAGGTTTTGATATTGCTTTGAACCCACCATCCCTGGAAAATTTATTTTTGATATTTTGCCAGTGTGCAGAACATTGAATTTATAAAATCAACTTTGCTTTTAAAATATAAATGTGAAATGAACAGTTTCTAGAAACTGCTGTGATTTTGGGATGATTCCATCAAAGTTTTACCCTCTTTTGTCCATTAGCATTTGATAAGCCTGAAAATTCAGAAGTAATAACATTTTATTTTGGTAAATTTTTCTTTTTCTAGTAATTATTTAGTAATTAATTATGAATAGATGGGCATTTTTCATTTTGCCTCACCTCCAACATCTCTTTTCTGTCATTTGAAAGATTAATGATGATCAACTGAGGCTGACTTTCATAAATTCACATCGGCACCCTGAGGCGGATGTTCGAATCTACTAAACCAGTGTATTCCTCCAAAGATTTTAAATATTCAGATGAGTCCTCGAGGCTTTGACACAATAAAAGCTTATTTATAGGGGCATGGCAAACACACCTTGCATCTTAATGCACTGACAGAGGAATAAGATGAATAGCGTGGTTACATCTGTATCATGTTCACGCTATATCAATCTGTCACTGTGCCGCGGCTGGTTATTCAATATTGTCCTTGGCCTCAAACTTCACCAAGTGAGATTTATGCTGTCATGCTTGAGCTTGCAAGCTCCAAATCACAGACTCAAAATAGTGTGGGGGCATTTGATTTTGCTGATTTGGAAATGTTCTCTTCACTGATGGAAATTGCATCCGGGCATCTTTTCGTCTTACAGTTTCTCTAGGAAGGGCTTGATGTACAAACTAACAAAAATCATAATCACCACACCAAAATATGGAAATGCCGTACAATCACTTTGTTGGCTGTTATTGCCTCTATCCAGTGTATAACCCCATTAACTTAAATTTACACTATGCCCCATGAAAAAAAAAGCTTGTGGGCACAAGGAAAATCAAATTTCCATTTTGATCAAATGTTAAATACATGAATTTGGTGATGATTTATGTGTGACCGGTGTTGAAATCAATGTATTTTTTATCCCATGTTTGTCATTTTGATTAAGAATAATAATTTGTATTACATTTTCTACTATATTTTGGTCCATCTGTGTGCAGGTAATCCCTGCACACCGATACGTTGCATTTCCCACACCAACTGATGACTTTACGATCTTCGTTACATGGATCTGAAATCTTGTTATCTTTGTTTAAGCCTGTCTGGTTTTTCCTGTGGCCGAGTTGTGGCTTTTTTCCCTACACACCTTCCCATTGCTTCTGTGATCGCGGTTTGCAGTTGGGGGCAACCTTCCAGTCGACTTCTCAGATTTTGTGTGTCAAGCTCTTTTGAGAGCTCAGTGAGAAAGACCCATCTTGCATTGATAATCAAATAATCAAAGGTTCCCATGAAATTCCATAAGAAACGAATGCGGGTCATTTTGGACCCACTTATGGAAGCTTGGGGTAGTAATACAAAAACTACAATTTAGTAAAATTTATATAAAAGGTAAGTTAAAAATTGAACGTTTTTTGAGGAATAGCTAGAACATAAATAACTTTACATTAATTAGATATTGCAAGAAAACAACCTAATTGACCCACTTACGCATCTTAAACTAAAATTTTAAGTTTTAAATGTGTAGCATAAATAAATTCTGCTTAATTTTAAGTAAATACCATAATCCCGTGGAGCCTTTCTTTTTGCATATATCCTGGTAACGATAAAACCTTGTAACTGCACACTTGCACACGTGTAAAACCCTGTATGGTTATCTGTTGCAATGTTTTTAAAATTGCAATGTTTTTAAATTGTTTCATCTTTCATGGCACCTTATCAGGTGCTCAGGTCTTATCATTTCTGTTTTCATTTAAAACACGCAAGCATTAAACTCCAAGTTACATTTCCACTGTGTGTTTATTGAAAAGTGTTTTAATTGGCAGAACCGTTTACACCAATCCCAGGATCCTTTTCAAACAGTTAATATCATGTGAACTAATCACATGATATTAGCACCAGGACTGGTTTCTGTTGCCGCTCATACTTGAAGTCATATTAGATTTATTTTTAAAATGATATTTATTCATTCATACATTCCGTGTTGCATGGCAGTGCAGTGGTAAGCACTGTTGCCTCAAACCTAAATTTGCTTGGAGGTTGGGACCTCTTTTTTTGTTCTTTCAGTGCCCCATCAGTATTCTCTGGGTGCGTCGACTTCCAATGTATTAACTTAACATGTGATTCTCAGTGGTGATGGATGTGAATGTAAACCATGGCAGTCTATTCAGGGTGCCACTGTGAGGCTCTACTCCACAGTGACCCTCTGCAGGATAATGCTAAGATGGATTTTGTATTATTAAATCAGAAGTTGCATTACTGCTTGAATTGTGGAAGATAATCCACAGCTACAAGGAGATAGAAAGATAAAAATGAAAGGAAGGACAATCAGCTATGTGACTCACTTTTATAAACATAGCTAAATAGCATAAGCGTGCTCACACTCAAATGCTAGTTAAAATCAATTTAATTCAGTTTTATTTATATAGGACCAAATCACAACAACAGTCGCCTCAAGGTGCTTTATATTGTAAGACAAAAATCCTACAATAATAAGCATGACCACAAAACCAGATGTTATAAATGCACAGCAGAAAGTCTGTTACCGCAAGAGACATTTCAGTAACACAATACATGCTACTGAGCATTAGTAAAGTATTAGTAAATAAAGCACTACTTGTGTATAAGTACGTAATTTATAAATACAAATATAAATGTTGTTATTTATAACTCATTTATAACACATATATACTCATATGTTTAATGACAGTGTATTTTTATATTCTATAAACAGTATAATTGCTAAATAAAGTATTACATCATGTACAAACCAGTTATTTAGGAGCTGTTGTTGGTTTATAGCATATTCATTTAGTAAGTGTTCAGCAAATTATTTAGATGCATATTTATAGAAATGATGGTTCAGACATTTTATATTGATTATAATCATTGAATATTGGTCTTGATTTGATGCAGTAACATCCCTGTTTCATACAGGCTGTATTTTTGAGATTCCATGGAAACGGCCTTTGATTTGGCATTGTCCTGGATGGTGGAGATACAGCCCTGATTTCTTCTTTACACTCAGGAGCTGCTCTGAGTTTTCATTGTGCTGGAGGGAGGAGACCATAGACTTCGTTCATTTCACCTGCGTGAGAGCTCAGCACTGCACAACTTGGCTTCTTTGTTTAATTCAGGAGCACTTTAGAAATAAACATGACTTGATGCTGATTTTTCTGAGCAAAAGTGACGGACTACAAATCAGAGGAAAGTTGAATGAACTTAAGAAATTCCAAACTCTTGAACATCATAGAGGCATTTTCCTGCATTGTCAGTTTAATATGATGGAAACTTTGTTTATGGTGTTTGCAGATGTTTGTGAAGCTCTGTAAAAATATTAATTATTGCTTTGTGAAAACCTTATTCATTTATTTATTTCAGTTGAAAGATATATTTCAATATAATATCAATATATTTCAGTTACAGTAACAGTACCTTGTGGCTTCTGCTCATATTTACATTTCACTGTTTTTCTAAATCTAAAATGGCTTATCTTTGCATCTTGTAACACATATTTGTTCTGAATATCGTTTTACTTATTTTTTTTCAGTTGTGACAGTAGCTAAGACTCCTTTGAATCTCTAGGTACCACTGGCCTTTTTGCTGGCCTTCATTTGTAAATGCTTTGTAAGGCATACTTCACACAAAATATGCGGTCACACAAAATACTTGAATTAACCATGAACTGCAATAATAAGTATTTACAAAACTCCTACACTTATAGATAATTAGTGGCTGTGTTAATCACCATATGTATAAATGTGCAGGTAAATACTTTCTAAATGATAAGTAATTAACAGCTCCTAAATAACTCATTTGAACTTAATGTAATTCTTAATTTAGCAATGCTTAATTCATCATTTAAGTATAAATAGTTTGTCATTAAACATGCGCTCATTAATCAAGAATAAACTATTTATATTTCTGTTCACAAATTACATACTAGTAGATACTAAGAATTAATGCTTTATAAATGCTGAATTATGTATTAATACCTTACCAATACTTAAAAATGTGCATTTGGTTTAAAGTGTTACTTACATTTCTATATAATTAATCCAAATCAATACACTTATCTACCTTCATGGGTGATACAGCAAATTAATGCAACTTAACGAACTGGTAATGCATATTTGCAGCCATGTACACACAGTGTGCTTAGCATGCTTTCTTAAACAGCAAAGTGTAAAAAGCATGTAGAAGCATTTTCTCAAGGTACATAAGTGAATTTATGACTTAAACACAGTTAGAGTCACCAGCTGTGAACGGAGAATCACAATATCTCAAATTGAGCTGCACAGGCACCATCAGTGTCCTCAGTAATAATGTTATCGCCATCATTCAGATCATTGTGTCAGAATGAAGTGCACTAATAACATAGCAAATATCAGCCAAATCATTAGCTTGCGCTTGGTTCTAACTCCAGTTTATTGCCATTTAGGATGCTAGTCCTTTTTATGTCCATGTTGACTAAATTTAATTGCACATTAGCTTTGTTTACAGAAAAAAACACACCACCTGACCAATCTACCTGTCATGTCATTTGGTTGATTGGCTGGTCATATAAAGCATGGTAGCTGTTTTTAATTACACAGCGGAGGTTATTTAAAAGACTTTTTAAATGTAAATTGTTACTATTTTTGCTTTATTTAGCATAGGAGGATTAACTTCAATTCAATTCAATTTTATTTATATAGTGCCAAATCACAATAATAGTTGCCTCAAGGCGCTTTATATTGTACAGTAGATCGTACAATAATAGATAGAGAGAAAAACCCAACAATCATATGACCCCCTATGAACAAGCACTTTGGCGACAGTGGGAAGGAAAAACTCCCTTTTAACAGGAAGAAACCTCTGGCAGAACCAGGCTCAGGGAGGGGCGGCCATCTGCTGCGACCGGTTGGGGTGAGAGAAGGAAAACAGGATAAAGACATGCTGTGGAAGAGAGACAGAGATTAATAACAGATATGATTCAATGCAGAGAGGTCTATTAACACATAGTGAGTGAGAAAGGTGACTGGAAAAGAAAAACTCAATGCATCATGGGAATCCCCC
>VVHJ01035520.1:0-17262 GCA_015107715.1 Tylochromis polylepis
ACATCCCTTGTGGGAAAGAAAAAAAAAAAAAAAAAAAAAAGTAAGAATATAACCCGTCAGCCTGTTTTTCAGTTACGATCGAAACTCTAATCAGGAAACCAGTAACTACTTTTTACATTTTACACCACAATCAGTAATCCAAATATTAGCCACAGGAAGCCACCACACTCTTCCCACATTTAATGAGCGATGAAATCAAGACCTTCTTAATTAAAGCTAATTTTGTTTCTGACTCAGGCCTGCTGGATCATTACCACCTTCTGTGGTTTCCCATATGTTCCTGTGATGTAAACCCAAGAAGCAGATGTTTAAAAATCATTCCACAAAAACTGTGTTCTCTTAAAGACTTACTTAGCCATCGTGTCTGCGGAGAGATCTTCAGGATTTTTCACTTTAGTGTCACCTGCAGGCGATGACAGAGATTTACCTCATTTGTTCCATATAAACTGAGGCAAAGAATGCCATAATCCCCTAACCATGTGTAAAAATAAAAACCTGCTGTGTCCTGCAACCTACCATGAGCTCGGAGGTCCATAGCTACCACCCTGCAATTAATCCTGCTGTATATGATGGCCTGCAAGAACATAGATGGAAATCATTTCAGTTAAATAGATCACAGATGATATGTTGACATAAAAAAAAAAGCTTTGGAAATATTCTGCACAACATTGCTTTTAATTTTAATGTAGACTGCTAACAGATCATAAAGTGTCTGTAATAGTTATGAAGCTCACAGTGAACACCGCCCAGGATAGTGCAGAGTGACCTCCTCCGTGAAGCAGGAGCAGCACAGGACCATGGGAGCCACTGCAGTAAATTCTGAAAATGTTCACAGTGGTCAAAGAAATACTCTTTCAAAGAATAATGAAGTAAGCAGATGCTACTCCAACAATAATGCACATTAATCTTCTGCATATATTCTAGTCATATAGCACAATGATAGTTAAATCTCAAGACTTGACCCAAAGTATGTGTCATTCATGCTCAATTTCCTCTTACAACCAGGAACAGCAGTCAAGGATATATCTTTGCCGTTTTCATTTTCCACCACCACGTCTTCCATGGTTTCAAAATACTGACTCCAGGGCAGAGGGGAGAAATCTCTCTTACGCCCAGGTCTGTAAAAAAAAAAGAAAAGAAAAAAAAGAATGAAAATTAAATAAGTAACCCAATCCATGTGTGATGTGATTCAGCACTGCAACAGGACTGTTAAACTTTGTAGAAACAACTGAAAGATAAAAACCTGCAGACTAAAGATAACTCTCCCCTTCTTTTCACATCATCAAACACTGCAACAGTAAAAACTAGAAAAACAAACAAAAAGGCAAAAAAAAAAAAGTAATAACAAAAATAACAAAAAACAAAACAGAACTGGGGCATAATTGTCAAAGGTAAAGGAAAGTTGTGTCGGAGCATTTATTACCCCTGACATATGTATATTTCTAAATATTACATGGTTTGATTTTTATTGTCCTTTGTAGGACACGCGCCACAATTAAGCATCTCAAAGTGAGTTACAATTTTAACATTTTTCTAAAATTAAAAATAAATAAATACATACATACATAAATAATAATAATGATAATAATAATAAATTGTGCATTTTTGCAAGAAAAGATAGGAGAGATTTCACAATACATGCAAGATATTTGTTTAAAGTCTAGTTTGAAACAGAAGCATGGAAGTCTCAAAGGATTAAAAAAAAAAAGCCTAACTTTTATGAATTCATTGTAACTTGTTGCTGATTAAAGTATTACAGAGTTAACAGTTCATCTACATTCAAGGCACTTTATAAGATACACCGTGCTAGTACTGAGCTGGACCGCTCTTTACTTCACAGCTGCCCTAATTGCTCAAGGCATAGATTCAACAAGGTGCTTGAAACAGTCCTCAGATTTTGCTCCATGCTGATATGATAGCATCACACAGTTGCCACATTTGTTGGCAGCTGCACATCCATAATGTGAATCTCCCTGGTCCACCCCATCCCAAAGGTGCTCTATTGAAATGAGAGCTGGTGACTGGAGGCCATCTGAGTACAGTGAACTCATTGTCATGCTCATACAGCCATTTTGAGACAATTTGTGACATGGTGCGTTATCCTGCTGGAAGCAGCAATCAGAACAAATATTCATAATCACCATCATCCCTTCAACACTTGTGTTTTTATTTTGTTTTACTTTACGCGTATGCTGGCTTGGCCTTTCTTCCTCCAGAAAGCATGGAGTACGCTTTGCTTTGATTTAAAACATGCCCTAGCATGCAGTACTTGGTTGAAAAACAACAACAACAACAATAATAATAATAATAATAATAATAATAATAATAATAATAATAATGATGATGATGATGATGATGGATCATCATCATCATGATAACCTTTACTACATACGCTGTGCAAATGGAAACAAGAGGTGACACAAACCCTGCATTTTGAAATGTTGACAATAACCTCTTGGAGAACTAAAACAACTTCAGAAACAGATTTCATGCCTTGCCACGAATGCTTCCGCCCTCACAAATCACACAAATTTTCTACTGACACTGTTTTCAGACTGAAAGGATACCTTTTAAATTGTAAATGCTAACATGCAAAAGCGCCAGGCTAAATCAATCGTGTACAACACTGATTATCTAAACTCTGGTAGCAGATGCAGCTAACCTAGCCGGGCTAAAGCAATCAGTTAAGCAGTGCAATTCAGTGACAGTGTAAATATAAGGTTCCAGTCTCTGGCTTTGGGAATAAAAAAAACAACCGGTGTGATGGTACACACAACTAAACGTCACGTTAAAAATGCTGCTAAGATCCTAGCTAACTCACCCCATTTTCATTTTGGAGCCGGACTGAAAACCACCTGCCATGGGAGGTCTGGAGGCTAACAGGTTCAAATGCAACTGTTTCTCCATGTTGTCAAAAGTGAGGCCGGTCTTTGTCAGGAACTCTTTGATGTGGCCTTCTCTCGCTTTCGCAGCATATGATTTTTCTTCAACACCTGCGCCGATGTTAGCCAGACATTGGTTAAACTGCGTTTGCCTGGCAAGCTAACGGCTAGCGCTCTTCTTCTTCTTCTGCAGCTGAAATGACGGTATCTTTTTCTCAGATGATTGACGCAGATTGTTTCACAGCGTCGTCGCCATCTACTGGCTACAAAATCAACTGCAATACAAAAGCGGTTTACAGTTTATAGCTTTCCGCAGTTCGGAGTACTGTGAATGAAAGTCAGACTGTTTCCACTGAAGACTGAGACATATTATTATGAATATCAAGTGTAAATAGCTAAAAGGTTGTGGGTTTAAGTCCATCTGCCCCCTTTGCAGACTGCATTGCCTGGCCTCAACCTAAAGACATGCATGTTTAGGAAACAAGTGATTTTAAACTAGCTGTAGGTTTGAGTAGTTGTCTGTCTATGTGTTTTAGCCCTGGGACAGACCTATGAGGGTTGTATCCCCCCCTCTTGCCCCGTGACAGCGCGAAAAGGCTCAATTCCCCGCTGCTATCCCAAACTGGATAAGTGGAAGAAAATGGACTAATGGGTAAAAAATTGAGATATTTTAATTTCACACATATTTTTGGTCAGCTAAATTCAAGTAAACTTAAATGTTTTTTTAATACTAAAGCTGTTTTTCATTCACAATCTGCAATGGGATTAAGTTAACAGAACGTGAACATGCTGTTTTATGTTATCCTAACTTAATATTCTTAGACCATTTTTGTGATTTTAAATGATAAATAAGCAGTGTAGAACTGTTATTCCACTTTAGTTACTTAATGAGCACTAATGTAAAGGAGTAATCTAATTAACTGCCTTCTCAAATTCAACAACACAGTTACAGTTGCTGATTCTCTGGATTGTTACTCATAACATTGACTTGCATTAAATTTTTGTAGCAAGCAATGATTCACTCTTAATAAACATCACTGAGACAGTGTCAAGATCACTGGCCTGTATTGTTACATTAAGCAGAGGATAACTTTAGTCATCAAGCCCAGCAACCCACTGCACCTGTGGTGTCACAGTCATAGACAGCATCAAATCTTTTCATAGCTTTGCTATAGTTACATTAAAGGAAAATGAACTGTAAACATAAATGAACCAACAGCTATAAGTATAGTATACATGATCCTCTGCTATTCTGTCTTCCAACAGCCAAACCTTCAGCGTGTTCTCAAATCACAAACACCAAAACACAACTTTGTATACAGCTCTGCATTTAAAAGCAGCACTTGAAAAACTCTTCTGTGTCACAGTCTGCTGCTTTATGTAGATCGAATGTTCAGGTCAATTAATTTTAATTATATAGTATTAAATCACAACAACAGTTGCCTCAAGGCGCTTGTTGTGAGCTGGACCCAAATGCAGATGCCTGAAGGCAGAGTAAGTTTAACAAAAAGCAAGAATTCAGAAAAAAAACCCCACTCCTATACTTATGTGTGTGTTTTAGGTCAGTGGTATATATTTTTTTTAGCTTACTATACAATTCTTGAACACTGACTGGCAGCAGTGCCCATCAAGAATGTGATCCACTACGTCCCGCTTCCTCACAGTAATTTTAGTGCTACTCAGCCTGTGAACAGGAGTTCATTGTCTTCCATGGCTTTGTCTGTATGTGTGTGGGTGTTTCCAGTGAGAGAAGGGATCAAGTTACATTACTTGAAATGTAATTTTTAGAACCTGACACATATAAAGTGCAAAAGTAAACACACACATTCCAGTAACAAAAACCGTTAACAGGAAATTTAAGTTGTTAAAGTGTGAAACTTTCCAGACACTGAAGTCGAACGACATAGTGAGAGACATCAGAGAGAATGAGTCGTAGTGATATAAGAAAAACATGTCATGACAGCCAGTTGTTCACACTTGTAGACTCGTTAATTAGAACGAGAGGACAGGAACAGGTGTTGGTGAGCAAACATAATGACTCAAATGCAATTTTAGGAGGACTCAGCTAATTATCATCCTAATCAGTCAGCACTGACGCACGTTGGAAGTAGGGCAAAGGTCTAAACTCTGAGGAGTATCTGCATAAAGAGCTTTTTCTTTCCAGTTATCATGCTAGATGTCTTTTTAAATCCTAAGTTGAATTTGTGTTATTGTTTAACAAAAGCTCTTTGAGTAGTATGCTGGAATACAATATTAGGCCATTTTCCAGACTATTCAAGCATTTTTCATCATGCGCTTTACATGAACTCGTTTCCTTTCTCATCTTCTCAACAGTGCTTATATTACATTATAATCCCCGTTTTTGTTTTGCAACTTATCAACTCCTTAACAACATGTCTGATCTGATCTTTGCTCACTGATCTAACCCACTATTAGAAGATATCATCTAGCCAGTGAGAGCCAAAATAAGCACTAAGTTTTAAGAAAAATGCAAGCCAAAGCTAAATCTGAACAGTCTGCAAACCCCTGAGTCATCTCTGCTCTGTGGGGCCTTTTGCTGTCTTAGTGGAATATCTGTTTTGTGTACCGTGAAAAACTGTAAATCAGCATAAATGATAAAAGATGTTGATGAAGTTGGAAAAACATTATAAACTTGAGGTAACTACAGATATTAAAAATAAGAACAAGCTATTTTAGTGTCCCTTTCTTCTTTTCTTATTTAATCATCCAGTGAAGCAGAACCGGGGCAATCCAGGTTTGAGTTGATTTTGTGAATGAAGCAAACATGCTGAGCCATAAACCTGTGCCCTACTAACATTTAATTGACGCAGTGGCTGACCTTATTTATAGTGTTGTGGGGTATTATTTATAGTGTTTCTCAGCACTGATTTAAAGTTCACAGTATTCAGAGCACAGGGGTGATCGGGTTTGGGGACTCAGTGTCTTTTTAAGGGGAGGTCACTGCAGACTGGTTGAAGCCAGCTCACTGACTTGTTTACTGGCCCGATCGTGTGCTTAAATGTTTCTCACACAGTGTTCTCAGGAAACAGTTTTTAGAGAGCAGGTGGTGAAACCAGCTCCACCATCTCCTTAACCTTTTCATGGAGTACAGTATAAATGAATTATTACCTTTCAAATGTCCTGTAATGTCATTTGACATCACAGGACCAAGTCTGAATATGTTCAGTATGCTATGCTAAACGTAAATATGTTGTCACTTCACTAATCTCTGCTGAATGCCTTGTTTAATATAGAACCTTTATAGCTGTAAATACGAGGAGTGGAAAATATGCAGGTGCAGGGTTTTACTTTGACCCTGTTTACAAAAACTACTTCAGAGTTTCTGAGTAAGTCGTCACATTGAAGATGAATTATGAAACTGTTTTATGTGTACAGGGCAATATTGTTATAAAGCAGCAGTTTATGGGAAAGAAAGACCTTCACAATAGTATGCAAAAGTCTTGAGCTATGGAAATATAGTGTATAAAGCAAAAACAGAATTTATACAATTCTAATAAGGTTGAAAGTCAGTATTTGGTATGACCACTTTTCTTTTTCCACACAGCTGGGCTTTTCTACATTTATAATTCCATCAATTTTGATAAGATTTCCAACACCAGTGGCTGAAATGAAGCCCCAAACCATGACAGAGCCTCCACTGTGTTTTACAGATGGCTGTAGACACTCACTGTTGTACCTCCCTCTTGATCACCTCTCTACACATACTGACAATGATGTGAACCAAACAGTTCCAAATTCAGATTAATCTCTCCAACATACCTGTTGTCCCAGATTTTCAGTCCAGTTCTTGTGTAATTTTACCTCAGCCTTTTCTACCTGATTTCCTTCCTTAAGAATGATTTCTTGTCAGCCACCCTTCCACTGAAACCATTTCTCATGAGGTTTTATTGAAGAGCAGATGGATAATGAAGGGTCAGGTCCCCTGTTTTTTCCCCAGTTTCTTAAGGACATGACTTTCAGATACTGATCTTTAAAAAAAAAAAAAATCCTACCACTTCTTGTCCGGTTTCCATATTTAAGGACACCCTGCACACCATGCTGGGATATACCAAGTTTTTGGCGAATAGCTCTTTGGAAATCACCTTGTTGGTGCAAAAACACAATTTTATGTCTGTCAAACTGTGTTGTCTTTGGCATATTTTGTGGATTCAACAAAAAAATGAGAAGAAATTAGATATTTTTGTGACAGGCTTACCAAAGATCCTAATGATACAATTCAATTCAATATGAAGCTGTGCTTTCTGACTTGAGAAAAGCTTGGTGACCTGTGACCCAGAATGTAATGGAAAGTCACATGTAAGGAAGCATGCACTCACGGAGAGCCAACACCCCCACCTAAAAAGAGTGCACCCGTCCCCCTGACCCTTTCCATTTGGCAGCCACTCCTCTTGTTGGGAGCAGCTTGTGGGCCTGTAACAAAACAACCCAAATGATTGCATTCAGATGCTCTCTGCACCCATCTGCTCTGGCCCATGGTATGGATTGGCTCCGAAGCATGGCGGTCCCGTTACTTGAATAATTTCATAACTTTTTATTACTTGCAGGGATGGAGAGATGGGGGATTCCTAAAGCTTCTAAACTTCAAGAGCTAATTCTGTTCCCTGGGCACAAACAGTAAGAAATGATGCGGTGGAAATATTACCCAGCCAGACAAATGTCCTGGGCAAACATCTCATGAATCCAGACAGGCCTCCCAGTCTGATTGGCTGCATATTGCCAACCAATAGAAAAATACAGTTCACCCTGTGATGTCAGCAGAGTAATGTGAGCTGGTATCCGGGGAAGAAAAGCTGAAATTTCATGCAAATGCCAAACTCTGGATTCCAAACCTGAAAAAGAAAAAAAAAATCCATGAAACTTTCAGCAGAAAAAGTTTCCAAACATACCTGAATGTTTATGTGTACTCAGAGATTTCATGCCAGGCTGCCACGATGACGCCATCAGGAAGAGATCAACAAGGGCTCAAATATCAGGCTGAGGCTCACAGACTGATAAACATGATATTCACGTAACAGGTGTACAACTTGTTAGGCTACAGCACATGTAGTCACGTGTAAAAGCTTCCTATAAATTTGGGCAGGCTTCTTCCACACTGGAACAGTAGGCACACAGGAGACGAGAAAACGTATAGGATTAACTACCAAAGAGGAGTGTATACATTTTTTCCTGTTCATTGGATTATAATTTACTTGGAAAACTATTAAGGTAAAAAAACAAAAAAAAACAACCATGCATATCAACATAGCTGTGATTTTTTTTTTTTTAACTCTGTAAAATTTTTACTGGTTCCAATTCAACTCAAGCCACAAGTAGTTAATTAAAAATGTCAGTTATATGCAGTTATATGCGCTTCAAGCTGTAGGTAGCTTTCAGCTAAAACTGAGTGAATCATGATTTGCTGAGTTGTGCTATATGGCTGTTTTTGCAGTGAGTGGTGGTATGCTCACTGGCTCATTTCGAGGAGAGTTTATGGCCCGAGGCATTTCCACAACAGAAGCACTTCGAAAGACTAGCCTGTTTCTTGAGAAAACCTGAAACTTGTCGCTATCCTTACTCACAGGTTTGTATGACTTTTAGCATGAACAGCTGAAAATATTCCCAGCACATCCAGTGCACTAAATACTACCTGTACACCCAGGCTTATCACAGTTACTCATTTTAAACAGATCAAACAAAAGTCCTTTAATATGAGAAAATATCAGCAGTTATGCATATAGTGTATTTTTACATTACACGGTTATATCCCATATTTGGTTGTCCAGGCAGCGATGTTCTTTGGTGCTTTGTGTTACATAATCAAAGGTCTTTAGAGCTTAAGAGCATGTCTTTCCATTCATGTCCTCAGCTGAGGCGCAGCAATGGTTGGCATGAAACCCAAAGATGTGATGCCCTCTGTGGCAGTTAAGTTCTTCGGAGCAGGCACGGCAGCCTGCATTGCTGACCTTGTCACCTTTCCATTGGATACCGCCAAAGTCAGACTGCAGGTTAGACAAACAGTGTTAAACAGATGCCCGATGCCTTTAACCTTATAATAGATCGTATTAAACCCTCTTTTATTTGCATCATGTTGTGCAGCTTCAGGGAGAGTCTCAGATAGCCGAAGGGGTCGGTGCACTGAAGTATCGGGGTGTGTTTGGCACCATCACCACCATGGTGCGCACGGAGGGAGCCAGGAGTCTGTACAATGGACTGGTGGCAGGCCTGCAGAGACAGATGAGCTTCGCTTCTGTCCGTATCGGCCTTTACGATTCCATGAAGCAATTCTACACCCGAGGCACCGAGAGTGAGTATCAGTGAGCGAGCAACAAGTCTGCTTCTCTTGCACTGCTTCTTCATGACCAACATTCGTATGGCACACAGGTGCAGGGATCGTTACTCGGCTCATGGCAGGCTGCACCACCGGGGCCATGGCTGTGGCTTTTGCACAGCCAACAGATGTGGTAAAGGTGCGTTTTCAAGCCCAGGTCCGACTGGCTGACGGCGAGAGGAGATACAACGGCACCATGGACGCCTACAAGACAATTGCCAGAGATGAGGGTGTACGTGGCCTGTGGAGAGGTACCTGCTTTGCCTTCAAGTCATTCATCTTTATATGACAATGCCCTTGGCTGTTCTCACAGTTGCGATCCTCTTTTGTGTTCCAGGGTGCATGCCAAACATCACTCGCAACGCCATCGTAAACTGCGCAGAGCTGGTGACCTACGACATGATCAAAGAACTCATCCTGAAGTACGACCTAATGACAGGTGAGGGCATGAATGAAAGATACAAACATCTATCAAACGTCTGTCAAATTAACGTGAGAGTTGTGACTACACTTCTGTCCTCCCACAGACAACATGCCGTGCCACTTCACAGCTGCCTTCGGAGCAGGCTTCTGCACCACAGTTGTGGCTTCTCCTGTGGATGTAGTTAAAACACGTTTCATGAACTCAGGACATGGCCAGTACAGCAGTGCTCTCAACTGTGCCTTCACAATGCTAAGAAACGAAGGACCCACGGCTTTCTATAAAGGGTAAACACACACTAACATGACCACGAGGCAAACAGAGATGATACAAAAGTCCATTTGAATACTTCTTCACTTGCCTTTCCTTCCTCTTCTTTAGGTTCATGCCTTCTTTCCTGCGACTTGGCTCCTGGAACATTGTGATGTTTGTCACCTATGAGCAAATTAAAAAAGGCATGAGCAGGGCACAGCAGTACTGGGAGTCTCCGTTCTGACCCCAACTAGTCAGACTTTTTTTTTTCAACTCAGGACTGCAAAACACAACAGCCTAACGCGCACCACAGTGCCGGGGGATTACTGACGACTCTTGGTTGGAGACCTGAAAATACAGGAGCATGAAAACACAAGAGTTGACATTAGAAAGACTTTGACTTGAGGAAGACTCTGGGGACATTGTTGCAATATTTAAAATAATTTAAAGGTTAGCCCTTACAGAGGCTTCATGCATTTTAATGGTCAGAAAGCTCCTTCTGGTGTAAACTTTCATGTTTACAAGAATGAAATGATATAATCACATGAATAATGTTAGCCTGTAACGTTAGTTATTACTTACTTTAGGCTTTCCATGAAAGCAGAAGACAGTTTATGTCCAACATTACATATCTTAAAGTGACCACAATATGTCTTTCTGGATTGTTTACACTGTTTACCTTTTGTAGTTGTAGTTTAATGTATTTGCCACTAGATGTGAAATGTATGTATGATTTGTTGCTGGTCGATGAGTCATGTATATTTTGTGAAATAAAGTGCCTTAATTAGTGAAAAATTTTAATTTTGCCCCTCCTTTTGTCTGCTATTGCTATTGAATGCCAGTGTAGCTTTGTTACTTTGTTCTGAACGTCTCTCACTTCACATCCCGACTCACACTCCTAACCTGTTAGATATACAACACTCCTCACAGAGAGAAATTGGGGATGCAGATTTCCCAAAATCTTCTGGAGCAGCCTCAAAATTTTAGGGAAGCAAATGCTACTGATCATTTCAAGAAACTCTTAAAAATATACCTCCTTTTGAAATCTAGCATTTAATAGTGCTTCCGCTTAATAATAATACCCCTGAACAGACGTGCCTCCGGAGTTCAGCCACATTTACAGAGATGCATCTACACATGGTAATACGGACCATATGCATGTCTTCTTCATCAGTATCACGTTGGCCTTCTGCTTCTGTTACTTCCCAGATTTATTCTTTGTTCATATGTTTCTATATAATTTCTTTTCACTCATGGACTTTTTTGTATGTCTGTAGGTATGTATGTATATATGTATGTATTTCTGATGGGTTGCTTGTTTGTTTAACATGTAAGTGACCTTGTTTCTTAATATGTTTTTATGCCTATGAGGCCCTTTGAACATGATATGTGCTACTGGGCTATACAAATAAAAATGAATTGTTACACCAAACAAATCACGAAATAGGCCATCTTGAAACACCTCCCAGCATTTCCTTTGGCAAAGAACAACCAGTTTTAACCTAAAATATGTTTTTTTTTTCATTTATGAATTATACTTCCAACTCCATAATTCTTTGATTCTTTGAATGCTGTATCACTTCTGTAGGTCTCTGAAAAAGATCTTACCAGCTATGATATCTGTGCAGTTTCTTTGCACAGGCCATCACTCTGATGAACACTTGGCTCACCAACATGTTATCTCATGCACATATAGTACAGGCATAGGGGTATGGATAAGTTACTACATAATT
This sequence comes from Tylochromis polylepis, assembly GCA_015107715.1. Lineage (NCBI taxonomy): Eukaryota > Metazoa > Chordata > Actinopteri > Cichliformes > Cichlidae > Tylochromis > Tylochromis polylepis. The sequence goes on from VVHJ01035520.1 coordinate 11,617, forward strand.
GATGGATAACCGGTTGCTATATAAAATATATATACTGGGAACTTGACAGTATAAATATACTGTTTATATAGTAATCAGTTATCCATCTCTTCTTTTTTCCATAATTTATCCCAGCATCTTTGCACTCTAAAGCATTGCACATTTGAATATGCTTTACATGTTGTTGCTGTCTGTGTCATGTTGTTGTTGTCTATAATATCTGTACCCAATTCTTTGTTTGTGTATAGACACTGGGCCAATAAAGCTGATTCTGATTTTTTTTTACTTATCAGGAGAAATAAACTGCACTTATCATTAAAATTATGCAAGCTAACAAAAGCAGAAATGAGCAATTGCACGTTTTAGGATAAATGTGAAAAAAAAATCACATTTTATATTTTTATGACAGTTCATGATGAATCTCTGTGATCCAAACTGTTAGAAACACCTGGTTCAGCTGCTGCAGTCTCACAACTGGGTCAGTCACATATGGACAGACTTACAGCGCATATGCAGGACAAAATGCACCGACTCATAACATGGACATTTACAGTCCTTGTATTTGCCAGCATGGCACTAAAAATACAATCCTGCACTATTTTGGAGTCCCCATACAGTGGCATAGTTGGACTGCAGTTCCACCATTTAAACAGATAATACTGTATGATGACTAACTGTATGTTTCAACCTCGAAGCTCACTACTAAATGCAGGAACAACAAGTTATGAAATACGTTTTAACGAAAAGCTGCAGTGAGACAATTACCGGTCTGAACATATGGCTGTAATTTGGTGTGCAGTGTACAGGCGCGCGGGTTCTTGTACTTTCATCATGACTCAGCATTTACTCTAGAAGTCTAATAATGCTGCAGACCACCTAAAGAAATTGCTGACTTGATTAAAATGTGTTTAAACAAATTTAAAAATCCATCTTCAAAGATGAAACATTGATTTTATGGAGTGAGATCAAATTTATGTTTGTGCATTAATATCCCTGTGGGTCTGAGGACACGATACATTTGATTGTGAAGTCAGGAAGACAAAAGGAAGTTGTGCTGTTTGTCGTGCCGATGCAGAGGTTTACAGTCGGCCCACATATGTGGGGTGGGACCCCACCATGTAACACATGCCATGCTGTGATGTAACAGCATCATGGGCAGTATTTAAAGAGGCCGACCTCTTCCCCACTCCTGCATCTGTTCCATTTATTGTCTGAGATTCGGCGAGAGGTTTGGTTATTGTCCCTAGGAAAGGCTTTTCAACTCTACAAATCATATCACGGTACAGACAAATTTTAGCTTTCTACTTTCACTATTCACTTTCCTGAAATATTTCCTGTTACTATTATTAATTGATAAAGCTTTGTTGCGTTGTTATGTTGATTTTAAAATGATTCTCTTATGCAGGATTTGGAGTATGATTATACGCCTCATTGCTGTTAAAAAATCTATGGAAAAACAAGAAAAGTTGTTTATAGCTGAGACAAAGTTCAGCCAGAGGGACGCCTTTAGAGAATCCTGATCTCTAAAGTTTCTGTCCCAACCTGCTCCTATAAAGGTAAGACTTAATAACTTAAAATTGGATTTTATGTTGATTGGTGCTATTGAATTTGCAATGCTTCTTTTTTTGAACCCATGTAAGTACACAGAACATAATGGACAGCAGTTTCATTAAAGCCTGTACTTAGTGGGTGCTGCTTTTGCTGAATAAAGGTGTTAAATGAGCTTATGGCACCCACCAGTGGAGGCATTACTGGCATAGTGAGTAAAAGAAGCCAGGATCAAGCATGCAAAGCAGATCCATAAAATAAGCAACGCTCTTCTTCCTGGCGGGCTGTAACTCCCACGTGTCAAATTTTAAATAAAGTTTTAAATAAAAAACATTTGTCTCTGAATGCAGTGTGTTTGTGATTTTTTTTTTCTGTCAGATTTTGCAGGAACATCTTGTCGTGTTCACATTCACAAACACACTGCTTGTGTTGTTTAAAAGAAGCTTTGGAAAATGGTTGGATTCAGGCCTGCAGATGTGCCACCATCAGCAGCTGTAAAGTTTGTGGGAGCAGGAACTGCAGCCTGCATCGCTGACCTGCTCACCTTTCCCTTAGACACAGCCAAAGTGCGACTGCAGGTATCAAAGTATTCTCGTGTAACAAATGCAAAGCCAGTTCTCGTAACCTTACTAACCTGAACTTTCATTGCACAGATCCAAGGAGAGGCCCGAGGCTCCGCTGCTACAGGGAGCGGCTCTGCGGTGAAGTATCGAGGGGTGTTCGGCACCATCGCCACCATGGTGCGTACTGAGGGTCCTCTGAGTCTTTACAGTGGGCTGGTGGCAGGACTCCAGAGACAGATGAGCTTTGCGTCTGTCCGAATTGGTCTCTACGACTCTTTTAAACAGTTCTACACTAAAGGCTCTGACCGTGAGCATCTGTGATTGGATTCTGACGCAGTCATTTATTTGGTTGAGGGGAAATTTTGACCAGTCTCAACTGACATCTCTGTCTTCCCTGGTTTAGATGTGAGCATTGGCAGTCGGCTGCTGGCTGGATCTACCACAGGTGCCTTGGCAGTTGCCATTGCTCAGCCCACAGATGTGGTGAAAGTTCGCTTCCAGGCACAGGCCAGGTCTCTTGGCTGTGCCAGGCGCTACTGTAGCACAGTGGATGCTTACAAGACCATTGCCAAGGAGGAAGGCATTTGTGGTCTGTGGAAAGGTAGCTTGAGCTTCAAAAATGCAAGTTTTTAAAAGCCTGCTGCTTCATTTCTTTTGATGCATCTTCGTTTTTAATGTCACACAGGCACAGCTCCAAACATTGCACGCAATGCTATTGTTAACTGCACAGAACTGGTGACCTATGACTTCATCAAGGATATGCTACTTAGGTCCACACCGCTGACAGGTAAAACACAGTAGCTTCACAGCAACATCACGCATGCGTGTGATATAACACTCAGTCCTGGGTTCTGTGTACTCCACAGATAATCTGCCCTGCCACTTTGCAGCGGCCTTTGGTGCGGGTTTGTGCACAACAGTGATCGCCTCCCCTGTTGATGTGGTCAAGACAAGATACATGAACTCTGCTCTTGGCCAGTACAGCAGCGTTCTCAACTGTGCTGCTGCCATGATGACCAATGAAGGCCCGCGTGCTTTTTACAAAGGGTAACCCAGTGACTCCACATTCATTTGACAGCTCTTAATGTGAATGAACTGAAACCAAAAAATGTTTTTGCTCCCATTTCCTTTTTCATAAGGTTTATCCCATCTTTCTTACGCCTGGGGTCCTGGAACGTGGTGATGTTTGTGACATACGAGCAGCTGAAACGAGCCATGATGGCAGCGAATCACAGCTGCAAAGCTTATCTGTAATCGTTACTGTCTCCCGATGGGCTCGTGTTCGACCACAGTCACATTGTCTTTCATTTTTGTTATCTTCCAGCGTGTTTACAGAAATATTCTGACAGAGTGCAAAATGAAAATAAAAACAGAAAGCCATGATATGCAAATATATCAGTATTGCTCTCTCTTGACAGACATGTAGCCACATGAACAGTTTAATCAATCAGTCTGATTACACATGTATTTGGAATGTGATTAATCTTTAAAAGACAGAGCTTGCTTGATCAGATGCTTCCTCTCAGCAGAGAGCTTCTTGGGGAACTCAAGGTCAAAAGTAATGATGAGGTTTCCTTTCTGGGAAGGATTTTTGGCCAGCGGCATTCCCTCTCCGGTCAGGACTTTTTGGTATCCAGGGCTGATATGTCAGGACAAATAAATCAGAGATCGGAAAGTTAATGCAGATAATGCACAAAATGAAAACACACTACTCTTTATGTGTTACAGCAGATGGTTATGCTGGACATTTCTTCCTGTTAAAAGGGAGCTTTTCATCCCACTGTCGCCAAGTGCTTGCTCATAGGGGATCACATGATTGTTGGAGTTTTTGGGTGTGTGTGTGTGTGTATTACCTTACAATATAAAGCACTCTGAGGCGACTGTTGTTGTGATCTGGTGCTACATAATTAAAACTGAACTGAACTGAATGTAAAATCAACCAGATTGGGAAAAACTGTGTTTTTCAAGGCAGCGAGTAAAAGCACTTACTGCACAATGTCATTGATAGGAACAGAGAGTAGCCTGCCATCTAGTGTCTGCACGTCCACAGAGAAGCCAGTTAAAGCCTGCAAACAAAGGAATCAATTTACAGCTTCAAAGAAATCTTTCTGCATGACCAATAATCAATCCATGACACGACTCACCATCTCCAGAGTAATCTTGGTTTTGTAGATGAGGTCATTGTTATGTCTCACAAACAGAGGATGGGTCTTCTGTCGCACAATAAACACAATATCTGCAGGAATGCTGTTTGGTCCCTAAAGGTAAAACAGTAAAACAGAGTAAAAAGATTACCATGCAGCAGTCTTTACAGACAGTTCTTTATTCATTCCCTCCCTGGGTAAAGGAGAAAATATACACAAACAAGGCAGTGGTACAGTCAGTACACGTCATCATCATAAAAAAAACAGTAATAAGAAGAACAGCTTTGAGCATATAATTTCTTTTGGCTAAAATTGCCTCGATTACAATAAGCAAAATGCCTTTTGCTTATTGTAATCTGGTGTTAAGTGGAACACGCTCATTTCAGTCGACCTATAAAAGATCTGCAGGAGCAACTTACTTGTGTGCAATCTATGCAAAGTGCCAATTTTAGGAGAACCTTCACAAGTAGTTAGTCATCAGTTATACTTATAACAGCAGAAAAAGGAGTACAATAAATAAATAAGAATTAAAAAAAAATTCCCCTCTCCTTTGTTGCATTCAGCTTTTTTTAATGCATACCTCTACTGTCTTCTCACTAATAGCTGCACTGCAGTAATGTATATACCACAATAACAAATGGCAACCTGCTAAATTTCCCTTTAAAGCTAACTGCACACTGAAGCCTGCATTTGATTACAGCAAAAAGTAAATTTCTGTGTTACAGCACCCAAATACAGCATACAAGGTTACAAAACAGCTCAATACGTAAAACAAATGAATGTCACTTATGTATAAATGGCAAATACAATGTTTCTTTTGGTAAGTTAAAAGGAAATGAGACGGTGTTTTTGGTCTACCACCCTGGTCCAAACTGAAACCCTTGGAGAGTGTGACATAACATGTTTTGCATTCCTCAAAAATGGACCCTAGAGACTTTGAAGCTTAAAATCAGCACAAGATATAGTTGTCCTGAGTTGAATGTCCTCCCTCTCCCCAGCCACCTCCTCCAGCTTTTCCGGGTGAACGCCAAGGCGTTCCCAGGCCAGCCGAGAAATATAATCTCTCCAGCGTGTCCTGGGTCTGCCCTGGGGCCTCCTCCCAGTGGGACATGCCCGGAACACCTCACCCAGGAGGCGCCCAGGAGGCATCCTGGTCAGATGCCCGAACCACCTCAACTGGCTCCTTTTGATGTTGAGGAGCAGCGGCTCTACTCTGAGCCCCTCCCGGATGGCTGAACTTCTCACCCTATCTCTAAGGGAGAGGCCAGCCACCCTTCGGAGGAAGCCCATTTCTGCCGCTTGTATCCGCGATCTCGTTCTTTCGGTCACTACCCACAGCTCGTGACCATAGGTGAGGGTGGGGACGTAGATCGACCGGTAAATCGAGAGCTTCGCTTTTACACTCAGCTCTC